>PVJD01003931.1:0-150083 GCA_004026545.1 Mormoops blainvillei
GGCGGGGGTTGGGTGGGGGTGGAGGGAAAGACAGAGAAAGAGCAGGAAAAGGAAAGCATAGAAACTGGCCTGTGGCCTAGCCACCATGGCTTGGCCGCCAGGGACAGACAACTGCACTTGGCCTAGAGGAGCAATTAACTTACAAAGGAGTTTGGATGATAAAAACAAAAAACATACCCCAGGCCCCATGCGTTCTAGGTAGAGCACAGTGCCCGGTGCAGGCAGCGATTCAACAGGCGAGGACAAGCACGAAGGCTACATTCCGCCAGCGTGGATTTCTCCGCAGCGCCAGACGCCATCCCTCTCCACTAGGTTAGGGGGCGCGTGCAGTCAGCTGCCTCCTCACTCAGCCGGGTCCCTGTAAATTCTCACTTAACAAGCATTTCCTATAAGTGAAACGTTGCAATGGCAAACAAATGGCACATAGGTTCCCCCTCTCCCTGCCCCAAGAGTGATGATTCTCACCTTATGAAATAGCTCAAGTAACACTCGCTGCACACACAACCTGCTGGGAGGAAGGGGAGGGTCTGCCTGAAGGGCCACTGCGGATGCGTTTAATCGCTGGGGTTGGGAGCTGTTGGGAGGTGGGAGTGAAGTCACAAGGCATCCTGGCGAGCACTGCGGAGGAGGTGAGCCTTACCTAAGGTCTGCAGGATTGCAAAGAAGGAAGGCGGCGAAGCCTTTGTCCTCTGGGACGGTCCCGGCGCACCAAAGGCTGTCCTCGCGTCACACAGGGAAAGCCCCCCTGCCAGGGGCAGGGGATTCTACTCTTCAAGGCCTTGTCCCCCTCTGCGCTGGCTGCCGGGCTCCTGCCCCCGCTTAGGACCGTAGATGAGGCAGATACTGGCCTGCACCCACCCCCTGCCAGGTGGCCGGGTGGCTTCCCCTGGTGGTCCTTCCCAAACGCCAGAGGGCCGAAGCAGCTCTGGTGCTCATTTTCATTTTATATCAGCAAATAGAAAAGACAAGCCGTCTGCAATCAAATCCCAGGGGCAAGTGTGAATGAAGGACCGGCGACCACAGCTGCAGAGGTGGGACACGGCCGGGAAACCAAGTCTGAGAGGCAGCAGCGTGCGCGGTGAGGGATGCACGGCCTGTGGACAGGTGAACGCTAGTTCCAGCCTCAGACATGCAGATGCACTGCGGAGGACAGCCCGCCCCTCGCAGGCCACACCAGCGGGACTGACTTCCCCTCCCCACATGTGCACCCTGCATTTCTCTTAGGCAATATAGATAGCAAACCAAGGCGGGAAGGGGTGAGGGGAGGGAGATGTGTCACCCATTTATCCAGCAGTCCTGAGCCCGGTCAGGTCAGGTAAGTTTGCCAGGTGTTCCAGAGATCACAAGAGAGACCTTGATTGTGGAGGAGGAGGGGAGCCCTTGAAATCCTGTGTGTATCGGTTCCACTGTCTGGGAAAAGGAAGCCTTTGAAACTGTATGGTAATCCCAAGGTCCAGAGAAGGGAGGAGGAGGGGGAGCCCAGATGCTGGCTGCAAGCACAAAGCCCCTAAAACCCCAGTAGGCGGGGCACTCAGACTAGCTGGGGGCCTGCACACAGCTTGGTGCTCAAGTGTATAGAACAAACT
This sequence comes from Mormoops blainvillei, assembly GCA_004026545.1. Taxonomy (NCBI): domain Eukaryota; kingdom Metazoa; phylum Chordata; class Mammalia; order Chiroptera; family Mormoopidae; genus Mormoops; species Mormoops blainvillei. Next base: position 1,587 of record PVJD01003931.1, read on the forward strand.
TCCTAATAAATTTACTAGCAACCCTACTTCCTGCATATGGGAGGCGTTTAGATCAGCCAGGCACCTGCTTGCAGCTTCGTGCCGGTGAGCTTCATAAATAAGCTTGCTGCCGCACTCCCACTCTGCGGGCCTGTCTCCTGCCTGAGTGGGTCTCTGGTGAGCGAAACAAGAGCCGAGGAAGGGAGAGGGGAGCCCTCTTACCCAGGCCTCCCTGGTAACACTAAGGACAGGACTGAAAGTATCTTAAGGGATGCTAAAGATGAATGTAGTAGCTTCCAGCAATATTGGAGGAGATTCAGAAAACACAAGACCAAGGAGATTTCATTACAAGAACTTTTATTTATATATTTTTATATTTACATGTGAGCATAAAGGAGACACACAGGAGGAAGAGTGAGTTTTTCATCGGTCCCCCTCCCTCTGCCATGGGTCGAGGACCTCACCCCGCTTTGCTGGCATCAGCATTAGTCGGCTTCTATTTTCCTGTTGGTCTAATTAGGGCATGAAATGGTATCACATGGCTGTTTAAATCTGACCTGTGACCTTAACCATGCATAACCACATAAGTCCATTCCATTTTGGGTGGCCAGGTCTGTCACTGAAGTCATAACCTTTGCCTGTTTTTCCATTGTTGTTCCTGTGTTGTTGATTTGTGAAAGTTTCTGGTCTTTTTAAGATGCTAATCTCTTTCTGATTTTAGATAATTCATATATTACCTCCAATCTGTGTTCAGTGTGTCAACTTTATACTTTAGTGAAAGGACATTCTTAATTCTGCTGTAACTTCCATTCAACATTTTGCCTTAAGTTTAGTGCTTTCTAGTTTTATTTAAGAAGTTGTTCTTTGTCTCTAGGTAACACATACATTTCCTTACATTTTTGTGTTACCTTCATGGTGTTTAAACCTACACTTTCTATAGAAAGAAAGTTTCATTCAATAGCTCAGTTGCTGACATTTTCTTTTTTGTTTGTTAATAATCACAATGAATGCTGACCCCTATAAAAGACTTTTGTTTCTGCATTAGATGACCATATCGTAGGTTATAAAAGTTTGATCTGTAATATAATATATTTCTCTTACTCTCTCTCCTTTAAATAGTTTGGCCAGAGGTCTAGGTATCTTACCAATGTTTTCAAAGACCCAACTTTCAACTTGGTTCCTCTTCTCTACTTTTTTTCTTTATTTGATTGCTACTCTTATATTTATTTTTTCTTCACGTTTACTTAGGTTTACTCTGTTAGTTCATCATTGTACTGAGTCGAATGGTGTGTAACAAATCACAAATTGGGTGCCTTAAAGTAACAGACATTTATTCCCCCTTGGTTCTGGAGACCAGAAGTCTGACATCAAGGGGTCTGCATGGCCCTGCTCCCTCTCAAGGTGCCAGAGGGTCCTTCCTGCCTCCTCAGCTGTGGGCTTTTTACAGCGGTCCTTGGTGGTCCTCGCCTTGAGGCCGTAGGCCTTGTCTCTGCCTCCTTCTTCCCGTGGCCTCTCCCAGTGTGTGTGAACAATTCCCTCTTTTTATAAGGACACCGGTTCCTGGGTCAGGGCCCGCTCTCATTTTATTATGTCTGCAAAGACCCTCTCTCCAAATAAGGTCATAGTGACAGATTCCTGGGGGCAGGACTTCAATACTGAAATCTATCTTTTATTCGCCTTTTATTTGAGGAGGCAATTCAACCCATAGGAAATGGTTAGTTCCTCCTTGGTTTTCCCCCTTTTAATCCCAACATTTGAGTTTAAAGACACAGATTTCCTTTTAAGTATGGCTTATTTGGGTTCCACACATTTTTGACTGGTAGTGATTTTAATAGAACTCACTTCTAGGTATTTCCGGTATTTTTTTATTTTCTATCGCATGTATATCTTAACATCAAACCAAGTGGAATTTAAGGTAGGAATGGTCATAAGGAAGAGGAGGACATTGCATTCTGGTGCAGTGAACACTGGGTGGAGTCAACACAAACATCTGGCAGACGTGCACTTTGCAGCACCTTGCGATAGGCCAGCTGACTGCCGCACATGTGGACATGGGAAAATCAGCGTCGTCACAGATTTCAACCCCTGTCGCACAGACATTGAGAAATTGGGGACAAACTAAGCAGATATTGAAGAACCAAGTAACACAATGAATAATCTCAAGCCTTTGGAACTACAACCAGCAAACAGACAACACATGGAGAGCATCCACGGGAATCCACTCAGTCTGTCCATTCAGCCCTAGAGCAGGACTCGTTGAACTATTCGTTGCAACCATGACATTCTGAACAGGTAGTAGTCAAGTCACGAAATTATTTACCAGATTTAGCTATAGATCCTATGTGTTTGAAAAGTAAGCAATGTACAACTTGATAATATAATATTTGGGTTAAAAATAAACCATATGAGGAATTAAAAATATTGAGAACCTAATTAAAAATATACTACTTACGAAATACATGTGATTGAGCTTAGCTGTACTTAAGAGTTCATGCAGCTTTAAATACATATGAGGAATAAATACGGGTTTAAAAACAAATTTTCAAGTGTATTATTCTGAAAACATAGAAAATTCTGGAAAATTATTCCCACAGCTAATACTATAAATGCAATTTTTATTCGCTACCCACCTTTTTCTTTTAATACTTTAAATTTTTTTGGTTTAATCGCCAGTATTCCTATCCTGATTTTTTTCTCTTTTCAGTCCCAAAGTGAGACAATAATTTTTCATGAAGCAGAAAAATATGTATGAAAATAAGAAAGAACCGTTACTTAAGGTAGCCTTGCAGGTTGTGGGGGTATCACGCTGAGTGTGTGACTTTCAGATTTCTCTTGGGTTAAGACACAGGCTGAGCTGAACCATTCTGAAACACATCTCGGCTTTAACGTTCTATAACCCCAATTTTATCTTCGTTTGCACCTGGGAAGTTTGCAGGAATGCTAACTCGATTCTGATGCCAATTCCGATGTGTCTGTTTTTTTTCCCCGTCACCACCAAGCAATTAACTGATTTCTGACACTATCTATCTGGAGATAGTGTAACCGTGTAGATGGGAGCCCATGCACGTGGCACCCTGGTGAATGGCCCGACAATTAATGCTGGAAGGAACAGGTTTTTATTTACAATATTCCAACCTTGGGGGAGCTGAGAGCATTTGTGCTTGGTGCCCTGCTCTTACCTGAGACCTAGCTCTTCCCTTGCTCCCCAAAAGGCTATAAGACAAAAGCCCCCAAACCAGAAGTTCCCCATTTCCTTATCTGAATTTAAGCTAGCTGTGCAAACAGTTCTCCAGTCCTTCTGGAAAGGTACCAAAGATGCCATCCTCATGCAGCAGCTCTCTCCTTCGGCATCTGGGGTACGTTGTCCTCAGCCTCCGTGTAATAGTCCAGAAATACGTGTGCCATGTTACACTGCGTCATGTAAAGTCCAGGAAAGGCACAAGTCCCGACAGTGGGCTTTCTGTATGTTCCAAGTCCCAAGATTCAGTGTGTTGCAAGGCAGAGTTCTCGATGGCTTCAGAGCCAGCCAGAGCACGAACGGCCAGAGCAGCAGCATGTCCCCTTCCTTACTGCACCAGGCCACACAGCGGGATCTCGACTACAAACTACACGGCTGCTCCATCATCGCTCTCCTTCCTCGGGGCTCCCCGCTCACTATGCCCTTTCCAAACCGCATGGCAGCCCCTATCTCACTACTGGTAACGTGGCCCTTCTCCTCATGGCTGCCAAGCCTTAGTTAAAAACCCGGACCCAGAGTTTCTGTGACCTCATCTCTGACTTCTCCCACAATGCCATGGGAAACATTTGCCAGTTTCCCGTATTGTTCTACCTTCCCTTGGCTGCCACCTTTAGTCAGGGCAAGCGTGACTCAGTGATCCAGGGGCCTCTGCCTCCCCTGGCTATGTCATGAGTCAGCATAGCCATTAAAGCTGCAGACACACCTTTTGCCCCAAGGCAGTAGCACAGCTGGTATCTTGCCTTTGTTATGAAAAGTATCTTAAACTGTATCATCTCTTTCCACTATTCCCCAACCAAGGGCCATGGGGGTCTTGGGGACCTCTTGCCCTGTACCCCGTTTTAATAGAAAAGGGCTCAGTCACACGTGACTGTTCTTACTTCAGACACCAATGGCAAGTTGAGTTTGCCCCCCATGATTCTGTCCAACCAGCTGTAAACCGGAGGTTCCCACGGCCCCCTCTACAGGTTTGACTAATTTGCCGGAGTGGCTCACAGAACTCATAACAAAATGTCAGTAGATTACGAGTTTATTATAAAGAATGTAACTCAGGAACAGCCAGATGGAAGAAGTGCGCAGGGCCAGGGCTGGGGAAGGGGCCGCTCCCTGAACCCGCCACTCTCCCTGCGTCTCCACGTGGGCACCAACCTGGAAGCTCTCCGAACCGCGACCCTTTGGGTTTTCATAGAGGCTTCATTACCCAGGCGTGACTGATTAAATCACCAGCCATTGGTGATAGGTTCAACCTCCAGCCCTCCCCCACTCCTCTGAGGAAAGGGGGGGATTGAAATTTCAACCCTCTAATCACTGGTTGTTTCGCCTGATGACCAGCCCCATCTGTGGGGACTTTACAGAATTACCTCATTCACATAACAAAAGACACCTTTATGGCTCTTATCACAGAATATTACAAGGGTTTTAACAGCTATATTTGGGACAAAGACCAGCTATATATATATTTTATTATAAATCACAGCATCATCACAATATCACAACCGCGGTGCTTTCAAGTTTACCTCTTAGTAGTGATACCATACTTCAATGTGTGAGTCAGTCTATTCGTGCACACAGACCAGAAGAAATGCATGAGCAAGGGTTTGCAGTGTAGAAAGGAAAAAGTTTAATATTAAATTGGACAATCCAGAGACAGGGAGCTAGTGTTCTAAAAGACCTGGCTCCCTGATGGTGTGCGGATTACAGATTATATAAGGCGAAATCACAAGACACCACGGGTTTAGGTTGTGTTGGGAGCTGATTGGTTGGAGGTGAAGTATGGGTAATAAGTCATTTCTTCAAGGTCTTAAGGACAGCTCTAAGGTCAGCTCTGACATCCCTCTACATGATTTCAAAGAAAGCCAGCTAGCATTACCAGACTGAAGGGGTCCATTTTTCTGCGTGTATCAAAGGCCATTAAGACATGAACAGGAGTTTTCAGTCAAGGAAGGAAGGATTTATTATAAGGAGATGATGCCATGTTCAGAGTCACAGGTGAGCTAATGCTCAAAGACCTGGCTCCTAATAGTTTCCAGAACATGGATTATATAGGGAAAAAGTTATTGATCATGATGACTGAAAGAGTTAGGGTTGTGATCTCTACTAATTGGTTGGTGCTAAGGTAGGGGTAATTGATCATTGCATCTGGTCCTGATGTCAGCCATGGAGTTGTTCTATCTGAGTTTGCAAGGATTGTTTGGTGGGATGGTTCAGCTTTTTTGGGCCTGGAGCAAAAACACAACTGAGGCCAAAATATTATTTTTAGTTTGATTGAAAACTCTTTCTCTGTGGTCCACGGGCCCAAGACCTTGTTCCTATGATACTGGATGCTGACCAGAATCTCAGTGTACTAAGAGCAAGAGAGAGGGAGGTTGGTGAGTCAGGTACTGAGTGAGGCCAGTTTGAGTCAAAGGAAAAAATCAAAGTAAAAGTACAGATTAAAGAAAATAAAGTTTCTTCATGGTTATGGTATATAGGAGTTTAGTCTACCTTAGGGCTCATGATTTGAAACATAGCTTAGGTCAAGATGTGATCTTTAGCCTGCCAGAGGTCTGGACCATATGACCATTAGTCAGGTCCAGGTTTTTGTCTTCTGCTGCCTCAACAGTTATTGAAGGAAGAGGCTAGGTTGATGAAGGGTTTAGAGAGATAGGGAAAAAATGATTTCTAAAGCTATAATCATGAATCAAATCAAAATTGTGAGAACCCTCTTTTAGTTAGTTGTATTTTTTAGTCCTGTTGCAACAGGGGGAATCTGGTCAGATTGCTGGGCAGAGGAGAGGGATCCCTAAGGCAGCATGAAGGGCTGCAGTTCTTGAAGCAAGGGATGGGTTGCAGGAAACCCCAAGGTGGCAGACTGAAGCCACAGTATGCGTGCCTCTGTACCCCGGGTGAGGGTAAATAAACTGACTGTGACACCATGCTCCAGGCAGAGATGCTGTGCCCCTGCGTGCAGCTAGAAACCCTCCTACTCACTTATCATGATGGTGAGAGGAGGGGTAGAGACATTCTGTAGGCTGACACGCATGATGGACGTTAGCCTAGAACGGCTGGCACGTTGGACGCTCCCACAGCAAGCAGTATTTTGGGGCAAAAGATTTATATGAAAGATGCAGAGTCTCAGCCCTTTTTTGTGTTCCCCTTGCTCACCCAGTCAGAACCGAGCCAGTGGAGGCTAAGTCCAGCATGCGCACCTCGCCTGCGACAGGCCTGTGGGATGCTGCGGCTTTAAGCCAGGTCCTGAGCTGCTCTCATTCTCTTAACGCTGAGAGCAGCACACAGGTGCACAGGCCTGGAATGTTTGCTGGTCCCAGGGGAGTGAGCAGCCTTGGATACGGGAGCCCTTGGGCTGTGATCTGGCAGCGCACCCTGGCCCTGGAAAGGAAAGAAACTGTGATGAGACAATGGAAAGGCTGGCCGCACTGGTGTGCACTCCAGAGAGAGAGAGAGACAGAGAGAGAGAGAGAGAGAGAGAGAGAAGCTGGAGAGCCAGAGACAGTTCGTTTACCAGCCTTGTGCTCCAGGAGGACAGATAAGAATGGAGTGGGGTGTCTGGTTACTGACTCTGGCTCTGGGGGGCGGCTGGTTTCTTTCTGTGTTTTGTGGAGGAGATTGGCCTGGAGCTGGCGTGTCTGCAGCTCCCTCAGATTGGGCAACCTGTTGGGCAACTTTTCCCTTCCCCACCAATTTTGTGTTATGCTGTATTTGGGGACAGGCAGCTGAATCTCACTTTGTTCAATAACACTATTTCTATCTGAGAGCAGTAACAATTACTTTCAATTCCTTTTCCATGTGCCAGATGTAAAATTTCCACAGTCAGACCTTCTTTATCTAAACACATCCAAATGTTTCTTCAAGCATTTCCCTATAAACACAGCTGACAGCCTCTTTCTTATTTCTTTTTGTACATTCTGCTTTGTTAGAACAGAACTTAAAATAGGGTGACCCGAAATGCAACAAAACACACATGAAATATACAACATATTTTAGGATTGCAATTTCCTGTAATAAAGACTGTAGGGGAGGAAAAACGTTTTTCTCTATCAAGCTCAGGTTAAATGGCCAGGGCCGCATGAGGTTGACACACAGGTTAACAGGAAAAAATAATGTATTAATGTGTATAGCACCTATTACCTGGGAGAAACCTCAGTGGTGAGTTACTCAAGGGGGTGGTTTAAACTTGGGCTTTGTAGCATATTAACAAAGAATACATTTGTAGAGAAGTGACAAGAAAGGGTTTTAGGCTTTTAAGGGCTGCAAGCTATGGAAGGTAAATATTTGGTGGAATGTCATGGTAGATAAGGACCATTAGTGAATATTGGCACCAAATTTTCCTCTTCTTTGTGACCATAAACCTTCCCCTGGAGAGGGGCTTTATAGCAGTTGTCACTTCTCAGAAGTCCCTGCTTCTTGAGACAAGCTCCAGGAAGGTGTCTTTCTGCATTGTTGATTTTCATTTGCTTCCAGCTCAAAATAATTTTCATGCCGAATTGGCACATTTTGGGGGAGTGTATCCTCTTTGGAATACTTTACTTCTGTTCCAGTGGTCTATATTTTTGTTGACCTAAACAAACAACAAAAAAATGACCTTGCCACACTCCTATAGAGAATACTCAGATTTTTTACTGTTGTGAATTTAATTCCCAAACATTTAATATTAATCCACTTAAAATACTATGTTGAAAAAAAGAAAGGTGGTTCACAACCTAGAAATGTTGGGAGTTCTCCCTTTTTGAGATGAAGCATTCTCTTATTTACTTCTTGGTGTCAGTGCAATGGGAATTCAAGCACCAAGACACCCAGAGAAAAGCAAGTGTCCTACAATCTTGTGGGTGTGTATTAAATGTGATATTTAGCAATAATCCTACAAATGGGTTCTTTAATTTTCTGAATGGTTCAAGCATGCACACCTTCCTTGCCCTCTCTCCACCCAAGCCTTGTTTTCAAATAGCACCTGGCTAAATCTTTCACTTGGAGGGTACAGAGGAAGGCTGGAAAGGGAGAGTGAGAAATGCCAGGTGACTCCTTTGAGTCTGCCTTGGGAGGTATGATATTGGGATTTATAAAGAGAAATATATATTTGGTCTTTGTCCATAGTTCCTGGAGCAGTGCTCCCAAAACCCTTGGGATTCCCTGTGATGATAATATTCATAACAAGCCCCTGTCAAACCACCCCAGAGTTTATGTTAATGAGTTAATTTTGGAAAGTCCCTAAGGAAGAGGGTTGGTTGCCAGGGAACCAATCATGTGATTAGGTGGTTGGAACTTTCAGTTGTACCTCCCTATCTCAGGGGAGGGGAAAGGAGCTGGAGGTTGAATCAATCACCAATAGCCAGTGATTTAATCAATCATGCCTGTGTAATGAAGCCTCCATAAACTCCCCAAAAGACAGGGTTTGGAGAGCTTCTGGGTTGGTGAAAGCATGGAGGTTCTGGGAGAGGCATGCAGCCACAGGGAGAGGGTGTGGAAACTTCCCACCCCTTCCAACATACGTGGCCCTGTGCACCTCTTTTCACTTGGCTATTCTGGAGTCATATCCTTTCTAACAAGCTGGTGCTCTGGTAAGTAAACTGAGTTACTGAGTTTTGCCAGCTGCTCGAGGGCATTAATTGAACCCAAGGAGGGATTCATAGAAAAACCCCACTGTGTAGCTGGATGGTCAAAAGAACAGGTGAAAAAGGGAGTGGGGCATTCTTGTAGGACTGAGTCCTTCAGTGGGCCCTGACGCCATCTCAGGGTAGGTAATGTCAGAACTGACTTAAATTGTAGGTCATCCAGCTGGTGTTGGGGAGTTGCTTGCTGTGAAGAAAGCCCCCGCACTGGAATCGGGAGCAGAATCGGGAGCTGCTATGCAGCAGTGTCTGCTGTTTCTCACTCCTGGGCTCTCCGGCGCTCGTGGTCAGACAGATGGTGACTGCAACGATGCAACTACTTCCCTATTATCGGAACATTCAACATTTTTTTTTTTTACATACTGATATAACAAATACTTCTGCAAACCAAACCACAAATGTCTTTATTTCCATTTTGGGTTATTTTTACAGTGTATTTGGAGAAAAGCTATTCCAAAGATTATGAAAATCTGAAGGTTCTTGATACATAATCGTTACATTGTCTCCCAGAAGCAGTGTGAATACAGGAGAGGGGCATGAGCACTATATAAATTAACCGAAGGCAAACAGCTTTCGGTCAGGGGCTTGCCACCTGCTGCCTGACATGGGACTCAGTTGACCGCAGATGCAAACAGACCATGAGGAGCCTTGAGAACGAAGAAAATTCCTGCAGAGTTTGATGAGTAGCTACTCATCCATACCTTATTGTTCACCTATACTATAAAAGGAAAACACAATGCCACAAAATATACCTCATAAAGGTTAAAGTTAATCCCAACAAATTTCCCACTCTGTTTTCCCATACCAACAATTTTCCATACAAACTACAAATGGATAAAAGCTCAACCTCTAGAGATGGTTCGGGTCTTTCTTCCCACTCTTGTGAGGAGAGTCTACCATTCTGTCTGTGGAGTGGCTTTTCTTGCTTATCCTGTCTGCCCAATAAATTTACTTCCAATTTAAACTCTATTCTGGCTTGTGTTTGAATTCTTTCCTGCCAGAAGCCAAGAACCCTCTTGGCTCTGGGCTGAGTCCCCACTAGGGTCTCCCTTCTGCGTCATCAGTATCTATAAAGTCAAGTTTTATTTTAGTTTTTGGTGTGGGTGGGGGGGGGTGTCCTGCTAACTTAATAGTGAAAAAAAGGAGTCTCAGTATATGTTACTATTTCTTAATAATTTGTCAGCGTGTATGTGTTTTTATCTATTTATAATTTGTTTTTATTTGGTGAATTAACGAATCCCACGGGGGTCATTTTCTACTGTACTGTTCTGTACCAAAATGATGTACATTTGTATACATTTGTGGCTGAAATTTCCTAGTTTGGCTGTTTGTCTTTAATTATTGTGCTTGACTTTTTTCCCCATCACAGGAATATCGTGGACTTCGCTCAGTTGCTTTTTTCTTCTTTTTAAAAACTTTTCTCTCCACTACGTTCCTGGTTTACCTTGCAATTTTTTTTTTTTTTTAATTTGCGTGCTTGGGTGCTTTCAGACTAAAACGATTTCTTCCCCCCCCCCAAACATTTTTTTCCTAAAGAAATCAGTGGATTACTCTTGGCTGAGGACAGCAGGGACAGTCCACGCGGGTGACCCCCCGCTGGGCGGGGCGTGCAAAACCGTCGTTCCGGGGAGGGACACGCAAACTGTTCCTCAGCATCTCCCCACCCCGGGAGGGTGCTTGCTTGCAGCCAGGTCCTATCAGCTTACAAGACTTTTAAATGCTCTCCAAATAATAAAAATTGGCTTCTCTCTCCCACGCGTTATTTATGGGGAAGTGACAATTCCTGTAAGATTTCGGGGTGCGATAACGTGGAGGGCCCGCCGGCCTGGGAGTGAAGCGCCCCGTTGACAGGACCCGCGGGTGGAGTACACCGCTGCCAGGACCGTGCGTGCAGCGCCCCGCCGTCTCCGCCCCGCGCATCCCGGTCGCCATCCTTGCCCCATCTAGCGAAGCGTCTGGGCTTTCCACCCGCGTCCGCATTCCGGTCCGCGCCCGCCGGCCTCTCTGCCCGCGCCCTCTCGGAGGGCCTCCGCCGCCGCCCTGGCGCTCCCCGCGGGCCCCGCCGAGGCCGCCTGCGCCCTGTGCCAGCGCGCGCCCCGCGAGCCGGTGCGCGCCGACTGCGGCCACCGCTTCTGCCGGGCGTGCGTGGTGCGCTTCTGGGCGGAGGAGGACGGGCCCTTCCCCTGTCCGGAGTGCGCCGACGACTGCTGGCAGCGCGCCGTGGAGCCCGGCCGCCCGCCGCTCAGCCGCCGCCTGCTGGCGTTGGAGGAGGCGGCCGCAGCCCCCGCGCGCGACGGCCCGGCCTCGGAGGCCGCGCTGCAGCTGCTGTGTCGCGCCGATGGGGGTCCGCTGTGCGCCGCCTGCCGGATGGCGGCGGGGCCGGAGCCGCCCGAGTGGGAGCCCCGCTGGAGGAAGGCGCTGCGCGGCAAGGTGCTCGCCGGCGGCGCCCTGTGCGCTGCCATCCCCGTCCCTACCCGGGCCCGCATCCCCGGACGGCGCCCTGAGCCTCTCCGTCCTCTTGCGGACGGCGTCCTGTCCACTCTCCCCCTCCTCCAGACGATGCCCTGTTCCCAAACTCCCCATCCTTCCCACCCCCTCAGTCCCATCCTTTCCCCTTTGGACTGTCTGTCCCTTTCCCCCTCCCGCAGACGGTGTCCTGCTCCCGGTTGCGCTCGTGTGCCTAATTCCCAGCGCCCCACTGCCCCTCCTTCGGGCATGACGTCACCCTGTGGCAGCCTCCTCCCCAGGGGGGGACCCTCCCCTGAGGCTGTCTAGCAGATAAGGCCCCTCTGTGTTCCAGTGTCCACCTCCCGTCCCCTTCTCACCCCCTCTCAGCCCTCTTTGGGTTTCCACATCCTCTGTTCTGGTATCTTACCTGCATCGCATGTGGTACCTGACCCTGGGTGGGAACCGCCAACTGGCGACCCAGGAACCCGCCCCTGTGTGTCGTGGGCGCTCAGCATCATTTGTCAGAGAATAGACTAACGGGGCTCTCCTGCTGGGGGCTCTTCCTGCCTGGTGTGGGCCGCGGAGGGTCCTTCTACCTACTTGGTCAGCGCACAGCCAGCGCCTAGCCGGCCCTGGGTGTGGCCATGCTCACCCCAAAGGGACCACCATGTTCATGTGGGATTCCCAGGGTGACCCTGCCACCTGCCAGGGCCATTCCTCCTGAAAAGGATATGGTGACTACTTTTGGTACATGTTACTCTCCATCCCTGTGCTCATGACAGTAGCATTGGGTACTTTAGGGAACACTCATGTCCAGTTATCTGGTTATATTCTTTGCATGGGATTTTCTGTGAGGCTTCTTCAGGGACCAAGGTTAGTGGGGTCACTAAGAACTCTGGTACCCGCAGCCCATTTGCGTGAGTCAGGCAGGACAGGATCACGCGGCAGGCTCTTCTGGGTAGTCAGACCTTTAGCGGACTCGGGAGGCAGAGTGTCCCCTAGGCTGGGCTAAGGGGGGGGTGTCCTAGACCTTCAGGTGTGGCCGCCCACCTGGTAACCAGCATCTCTCTGCAGGAGAACAAGGGGTCTGTGGAGGTCATGAGGAAAGACCTGAACGATGCTCGGGACCTGCATGGCCAGGCTGAGTCAGCTGCAGCCGTTTGGAAGGCAAGTGGGAGTGGCTCTGGGTCCGTGTGAATGAGTGGACGTGGTGTTGTATTCTGGCCCTACCAGCCAGGGCCTTGGGGTGCAGCTGAGCCCTGTGTAGCAGACTTTCTCTCCTTGAAGTGGTCAGCATGGGGCTGGGGTCCTGGGTGGAGCCTGAGGACACAGGTGTCCTTCCCTGCCCGCCCTGCAGGGACACGTGATGGACCGCAGGAAGAAGGCCCTGACCGACTACAAGAAACTTCGGGCCTTTTTTGTGGAGGAGGAGGAGCGCTTCCTGCAGGAGGCGGAGAAAGAGGAGGGCTCTCCTGAGGATGAGGATGCTGACCCTGCAGAGAGGTTCAGGTCCCTCCTGCAGGCCCTGTCGGAGCTGGAGCGGAGGCACCGCAACCTGGGCCTCAGCATGCTGCTTCAGGTGGGCCCCGCCCCATCCTGAGGTCCCTGAGCTACCAAGCGAAGGCTTAAGGCTTCCATTTGGTGCTGAATTCCAGGAATCAGTGATCCAGGAGGGTCCCCAGCCTCCCCGGCACTGGCGATGTTTTGTGAGGCAGGGTTGCACTCCAATATCGAAGCACTGGGCCCCTTGCTACCCTAGTACTCTGCAGGCAGGAGCTGGCCGAGGGCTCCAGGAGCACCCGGGCCACCCAGGAGGCCAGTGGCCATCTGACCCTTGTTCTGCATGTCCTCACACCCTGTGTCACAGGCCTTGCCTAACCCTTGAGGCCCTGGGTTCTCTGCATTCCCTCTGATCCTGAGCCAGCAGCCCCCATCTTTCTCTTTCCCGGGCTGAGAGGTGATACTTCACTCCCAAAATGCTGGTTAATCCCCTCCTGGTGGGTGGTGGTTTTGGGTGATGATTAGGGGCGGGGGGTGGGGCTTGGCTTCAGCCTTGGGAAGGCACCTGTGGCTGGTAGAACTGGGGCATGGTCATCTGGGTGTCAGGATGATTGCCCTCTCCTCTACCTCCCCCTCTCTCCCTGTCTCTCCCTGCAGTGATGCCAGGCAGAGGAAGCTGGCTCAACCCTGGCCCGGCCCCCAGCAGCTCCTCCATCCGCCTCCTTCAGGACCCTGGAGGGTCTTCACCTGAGTGTAGACTGGGCTTTGTACAGTAGGTGCCACCTTGGGTTGTCCCCTCAGCAGTGTATGTGTTTTCCCTCGAGTGTCCTCGTTTCTGGGCTATACAAGCCAGCCTCACTGTGGAGGCCTGAAGGGTGGGGGGCATCAGTAACCTGAGTGTGTCCTCTTCTCTCTCTTCATAAAGCTATTGTTGCTGCTGCTGAGTCTCTGCAGATCTGCCTGGGGTCTCTGTGGCTGCTGTCGTCGTCACAGCTACCAGGCGGCTGGGTTGTCCAGACCTGGAACCCACCGCATTTCAGTGCTGTCCATGATGAGCCTGTTCCAGCTAGGCTCGAAGACCCCCACCCGAGCACGGGGCACGGGAGTTAAAATTACTTTTGGGGTGATCATCCAAGGAAAGGGAGGCTCAGGGGCCTCAGATAGGGAGGTAGGCAGGTAGGTCAACCTATCACTCCTCCTTACGGCCCAGACAACGTGTGTCCCCCACAGACTACCCACGGCTTGATTTCTGTGTGCAGGAATGGCTTGCAGGCTCTTGTGGGTCTGGGAGGTCAACCTCCCGTGCACCTCTCCTTGCACTTCTGTTCCCTGTGTTTTCTGACCATGCTCACTTATCTGTCATTGTCCTTCAGGAGCAGGGTGGGTATGCTGTCAGTCTCGCTGTGCCCCTGGCTTCCCTTGCTGAGTAGTTCCTTCCATAGACAAAGTTAGCAAAATCTGTGACTTAATGGCAGTGCCATTGTGCCAGTGAGTTAAAGGGGCAAAGATGCCAGACAGTGAGTGACTGCACAAGGGATCCCAGTGCACTGGCACAGATGTTTAGCATGGCTGGGGCTGTGAGTCCTGAAATAGCGGCTTTATGATTAATGGGTCATTTTTGGACAAAACTTCTCAGACTTGGGTGCCACCGGCTCGTGTTTTTGTGAGCTTGGGGCTGGTGCGCTTGGAGCCCAGGCCAGGATTTGCTTGTACCCTTCCTCCGCCTCCTCCAGTGCCCCATGGTTGGGATGGGGTGGGAGGAGCTTCTGCAGGTGGCTTTCTCTGGTGGGCCCCCACCTCCCACCTCCACTAAGTGATACTGGGGAGCTGGCCTGGGCCCCTGCAGACCGAGCCCCGATGCGCACTAGGAGGGCTGCCCATTCTTCCCCTCTCAGTTGGAGACTCAGGTGTAGCCTAGAGGGGTGGTACCCGGTGGTGTGGGCGGCTGGGGAGAGACACAAGGACCACTAGCATGGACTTGCTTTTTTTTTTTTTTTTTAATTTTTTTATACTCACTTGAGGGTATTTTTTCATTTCTTTTAGAGAGAGAGGAAGGGAGGGAGAGAGAAATGTTGATGTGAGAGAGAAACAGGGATCCATTGCCTTCTCATATGCACCCCAACCTGGGGTCGAACCTGCAGCCCTTTGGTGTATGGGGTAATGCTCCAGTCAGCTGAGCCACACCTGCCGGGGCTCTTTCTGACAGTGGTGGACCCCTTCGCCGTTCTCATGTGCTGCCTGTATAAGAATGATAGAGAGCGGGGAAGCTGCCTGGCTGTGTATCAGGAAGAGAGACGGGTCTTCATCTCATCAAACCAAATGGCTGGCCAAATAACCCTAATAAACAATCCTGACCCCTAAGATCAGGGGTCTGTACTAAGGGTCCCTTCTGGCCTCTTCCAGACTCTGGGGGGCTCAGGAGGGAGCCGCCTGGCTTGGGCTCCATCGAGGCATGGCTGCCACCACACAGCTGCTCGGAGCGTGTGGGCAGTGAGAGCTCTGTGACAGCCTTTTTATTTGTGGGTTCACATACTCAGTACTGAGACACAGTCCCTTCTGCTTGTCATTATCAGAGGTTGGTGGGAAAGTTGTGTGTAGTTAGGAACTGGCCTCTTTTCAGTTTCAGATCTGTAGTCCCAGGGGAGCGGAGGCAAATACTGTGGGTCGTGTCTCATGCCGTGGGGGTGTTAATGCATCATATTACGGGGGATGCAGACGTCCTTTGAGACCTGCAGACGCAGATGCTGGTGAGCTGCTGTAGGCAGAAATCCAAAACCCCTGTGGTGGCAGGTGTGAGCCAGGATCCCGTGTGGGCTGTGGACTGGTGCTACCATTGGGAGAGCACTCTGAGGGCCAGCCTAAACGTGTGTGGGTGTCAGGCCACTGGGAGGTTAGGGGGAAGCAGTGCCCAAGACCAGCCTTGCCTTGCACACCATGTGCAGGCTCCAGGGTTTCCCGGAGGCCCCTCGAGGCTCAGGAGTTGGCTGTGAATGCTCCTGGACCTCTGCTCACGGGGATGGCTTGTCAGGGGGCAGCGGAACAGGTTAACGGGCAGCCAGCCGGTCCTAAAGGTAGGGGTGCTACTTGCAGGGGAGGTGGCACAGGCTGCTGTGCAGACTTGTGGACTGATGCCCACCCTCTGATCATAGGTGCTAGGGTGTCTACCCCAGTGCTGCTCTGCCTTGCCCTGGGGAAGAGGGTCACAACACAAGACCTACCCACAGAAGTTGTACAGGAATGCTGCCGTGGCCTTATTACCTCAGTGGAATGGCTGGTGTGTAGAATGGTTTCCACTGGTGAGGCGATTAGGCTTATAAAAAATGCCTTTTCGAGGGTCCCGTGACCAGAGTAGTAGGTGGATGGAGCAGTAGAAGGTATTTGCAGTGATTTACGCTGAGACTACACAGGGAACTCTTGCAGTTCAGGAAGAGCCCAGAGCAGTTGGAGTGAAAGAACACGGGCTAAAGTGCGAACAGGCAGGTGAGAAGAGGAGCCAGGAGCCGGGGGACAGAGGGCCAAACACGTTAAGCCAGGGCACACACATACCTGGCCCTGGCCTTCTACAGCTGCCAGATGTCACCTGATTTAGGGCATAATGATGCTGGACCCAGGGACCCTGCTGCCCTCCTGCCTGCTGTTGAGATCACAGCCCTCTCCAGGCCCAGAGGGAACTCACATGGCGTGGGTGGTTGCTGGGGAAGCAGGTGTTCCCCCCTGGGGACGGCGGGCAGTTGAATGAGGGCTGGAGGCCGTGCAAGCCTGGGAGCGGAACAGCCACCTGGTGGGGCTGAGGGCACCGTGCGGACATAAAAGCAAGAAAGTGAAGCAAGACAGCACTGCTTACCTAAACTTACAGTGCACACACACGGGGTAACTTGCGGCGGTAGGAACACTGAACACTGACACGTGGAACCCGTGGGGGTAGTTGCCTGTGGGGTGGAGGGGGTTTAAATCGATGCACCCGAAACGCAGGCTCAGCCGCAGCAAAAGCCAAACTCAGGTGCTGGTGTGAAAGGAAAGGTTTACTCAGGTGTGGCAGCCTGAGAGAAAGGTGGAGCCTTGTCTCAAAGGCCATCTCATCTTCCTATTTGAGCCCACAATTCTTGATAGGGAGGGGAGGGCTCCCTCCCCCAACCAATTACCTAACATTTGGCTCACGCTGGGCACTATCCGCTCATCTCTAGCCTTTGGTGTGCTCAGTGTAAGAACCTGACACTGACGTGGCTGGTGGGGAAGATTCCCCGGCGCTCTGCCTGCCAACAGTAACAATTACCCCCTTCAAAATTTTGGAACCGTGCAATCTTGGAAGGGTAAATGGATGGCAGGCTCAGCTTCCGTAGTTTCTTTCTGCTGTCCAGAGGTGTAGCCTTTTTCCTGGTCCCCAGGTGCAGAGATTCCTGCTAAAGGAGGAAAGGGGTTGGGCATGGGGACAGGCCTTTCTGTGACGGAGCACTGCTGTCTTGGGAAGGCGGCATACGTGGTGTCTAGAAGATGGCACTGCTGGGCAAGTGAAGCTGTTGGCCTGCGTATTGCAAGGAGCAGTGTTGCCGATGGGCTTCCAAAGTGAGACCTTTGGGTGGCGCTGTCCTGTTCTGAAAGAAACTTTAAATCCCAGGAGAGCGGACCCAGCCTCCCCTTGCAGTATCAGTAGCAGCAGCAAGACCCCAGTTCCCCTCAAGTGCCACCCGCTTTAATCGTGCACGGTGAGTCCAAGGCTTGATTCCTGTGAGCTCGAGAGAAGAGTGTTAGCAGGATGTCACGGGAACTGGTCTGTCGCTTGGCTAACTGCTGTTTGGGACCTCAGTGTTTCAGGCCTTTCGTGAGACGCCGCCCCCTGGCTGGAACGGGTGTAAGGGTTTGACCCGTAGACCTGCAGCGCGCAGACTTGTACAAAGTGGTTTGTGTTTGCCCTAAGTGTTGTATGTATGCTTTGATTTTTTATTTCCATTCTAAACCTAAAGGAGATGTCCCTAAAACAAACTTGGAAAGACCTCCCATAAACTTTCAAAAGGGCTTAATCGAAGCCAGCTTTGGGGCGCTATCCCAATCTGGAGCAAGGCACTCGGGTCCCATTTCAGATGTGTTTCCTGTCATATTTTCTCTAGAGTCTTTACTGTGTTCATTTTATCAGCCTTCCCTGTAGATTGGGGTCTCCAAGATGCAAGTTCCCTGTAGTTTCCATTGGACCTGTAGTGCCTGTCCTTCTGGGAGATTTCCGAAGTGAATGTCAGTCCCTTGTTGCTTTGAATGCTGTGAGGAAGCCCAAACCTAGGAGTTATTTCTTCGGGTAGGAGTTTTGCCACCTCGGTTACCTTCTTGGTTCTAGTGGGTTTCCCTCTGCCCATCCTGAAAAGGTCTCTCTGAAAACTAATAAAAATTTAAAGTTCCTTAGGATGAGAGGCATCCGTGTAAAGTCAATTCACCAGTCATCAAACGGGCGTCTCTTTATATTGTACTCACTTTCCCGCCGGGGCACATTCTGTCTTAAGATCATTTTTGGCACGTGCCTGACAGGCTTGGATAATCCTCTGGACGGTCTTTTGTAAGTTAGGGTCCTTTGAGTGTGTTCTGATGACGTCCATTAAAGCACCCTTTCTGTGTGGGCCCCCTCCTGCAGGTGTGTGAGGATGGCGTGCACTAGAGCTCCAGGCAGGAAGGGCGTCCCGAGAGTGCTGACGGTCCGCAGGGCGTCACGGGCACCGTTGGAGCTTCTCCACTGTCAGGCCCATTTCTCATGTCGTTCTCCGTAGTGGGGTTTACATGCTGCGGAGTCCCGGTGGGGAATTGAGGCCCCAAGAAGCTCTGGCCCTTGGGCGGCTTGTTTGGCTGATTTATTGGCAGTTTGTTTCCCTGGCTTGTGCGGGAACTCTTCTTCTGGTGTCCTGGGCAGTGTAGATTCACTGCCAAGACCAATTTTAAATCTCTTGCATGTTTGATATCCTTATTTCCTGAGGATAAGAGCCCTCTTCCATGCTGCCCCATGGATGTGGACTACCATGGCAGCTAGCTTGCTTGCTTATTTATTTTTAGAGAGAGGGGAAGGGAGGGAGAGAGAGGGAGAGAAACATCAATGTGTAGTTGTCTCTCACACGCCCCCTACTGGGGACCTGGCCTAGCAACCCAGGCATGTGCCCTGACTGGGAATTGAACCTGTGGCCCTTTGGTTCATAGACCAGCACTCAGTCCACTGAGCCATAGCAGCCAGGGCTGAAGGCATAACTTAGAGTCAGTGTAGATGTTAACTTTCTTTTGCTAGGCTGACCGAGGCTTTGGTGAGGGCTCTGAGTTCAGCCTTTGTTGCCGATGTTCCTGTGGCCAGGGCTTGGGCCCCTTTTATCACCGTCTGTGGTGATAGCCGTGTAGCCAGCTGGTTGCTAACCACTCCCTGTGACGCTGTTCCTGTCTATGTCTAGTGCCCTCTAAAGCTTCTTTTTTAAGGGGCTATTGTTTCTTCTGTGGGATCCACGCCCCTCCTTTTAGGTTAATTTTTACAGGTTGGATGTTAGCTGCCCTGCCTGGGGTTCCACCTGCTAGTTGGTCTCAGGTGGGAAGAATTTACCTCTGGATGCTCTGGACAAACCAGGAATGCCTGATGCTGGAGAGCATGTTCTGGTGGGAATCCTAAATATAATTGTGGCTTCTCAGGAGAAAAAGTTGTTTGTGCTTGCAGTTTACTAAGTAAATCTTGACCCAACAATAGATAGGGGCAGTCTGGCATGCAAAAAAACAGTGTAAGTTTTTGGTCCCCAAGCTGCCGTTCTGGAGGTTGAAGGAACGCCTGTTTTTGTAATTCTCTGGTCACTTCAGTAACCATTACTGAAGCTGAACTTTTCTTGGTTAGTTTTGTATTTAGCAGAGTGTGGAGCTCCTGTATGTACAAGGAGGTCAGTGAGCTTATTTCTGCCTGTCAGTAGTACCCAGGGCTCCTGTGAGGGAATGGTAATAGGTCGTGAAGTGCCTAGGGGTGCCATTGGGCCTCCTCAAATGTCATTAGATTCGTCATTTCTTTCGGACGTTTCCCTGGGAAGGTTTCTGTTCTAGAGCTCCAGGCAGCGCCTTCTCCAGGAGCCTCCCTCTTTGCAGCAGGCGCCTAGTGGGCCTCTCTCTTTTCCTTTTGGTCCCGCCTCTCCTGCTTTTCCTGCACTGTTACTAAGAAAACGGTGGCCTGCTTGATTTTCTTGTTTCCCGGTCACGGTAAACTTCAAAGGCAGTGCCCACCAGCTGGGAGGGATTCAGTCCTGTTGCCTCATCTAAACATCGGCTCTTCCTTCTGATATGCAGGGCACAATCACGTCCGTCATCTGGACACTCGTTGGTGCCTGTGGGTCAGCATCAGTGTGCTTTTGATAGGCCTGATAGATTCTTTCTAAAAATTCAGAAGGGCCTTTGTTTGGTTTCTGTTAAATGGCCTGTATCATATTCAGGCTCTTTCGTGTAAGCACCCCTTTCTTAACCCCTTCCAATATGTACCATTTGTAATGTCCTCGGAAGCCTGGGTCCCCGCTGTTAGGGTCCCAGTTGGGTCTTTTCAAGGGAATCGCCCTGGCTGAGTTGGAGGTCCCACTGGGATTCTCCATATGGAGGAGATGAGCTTCTTCATTAACCTTATTCATAGCCAGTTGACTTTCATCTGCCGTTAGCATGATGTTCGGAGAGCCCGTACGTCTGTCCAGCTTGGACGGTGAGTGGCAAAAGTGGAGACGCTAAGATCTACCATTTTCTGAGGGTCCTCCCTGTATGAGGGGTTGGAATTCTTCTACTTTAGGAAATCGGGAGTGGAAATTGAGGTGTGTGCCCAGCAGTGGCCAGTAGACTGGCCCTCCTGGCTTATTCTGCCTGTAGGGTATAGCCTCCAAGGGAATTACCCTGATCTGGAGAGAGAGGATCCCTGGCCACATTGGGTGCCCTGCCAGGTCTTCAAGCGGGAGACCATCCCTTCTTCATACGGGGTGGGCCTGTGGCCCCTCTGGGCCCTAATTTGGGGGCATCTAGCAGGGGGGTGGTGGGGAGGGGGCTCCTGCTGCTAACCCTGCCTCTCCTGGGCTCAGGGCGTTACAGAGACTCATTTTTCGTTTTCCTTTTCTTCTGTGTCTTACTGTCAGGGAGGGGTTTTGAGACCCATTCCCTTGTCTGCGTCATTAGATTGTTCCTTTTCTTTGCTGAGTCCTTACGGTGTAAAGACATAAACACCTGGGCACAAGGGATTTTGTCCCATTTCCCTGACTGTTGACAAAACAGTTACAATTATATGATAATGTAGTAATTTAGGGAGCCATTTAGGGACCCCTTTTTCCCTTGTAGTCTAAGGTATACATGGGCCAAGCAGTGTTACAACAGAAAACCAGCCCCTCCTCCGTCATTGGATCGTAGCTGTGCGCGGGCCAGTCTGCTGAGATCTGGCCCAGTGGGCTCCCTTCAGCAGTTGCAACAGAGCAACCCCTGAGGACATGAAAGTACAGACCCCAAACCATAACCATAGAAAGACCCCAAAGTGGGAACCCATGAACAAAACTTGGATCCCCAGTTCCATTGATCCAAATGAACGCTCACAAGTTAGCCCTAGAGTCTTTATCTCCTGTCAACTGATACCACAAGTGGTTCTGACTAGACTCAGATGGCATGAAGCCCTGGTGGTACGAAGACCAAGCAGCAGGGGTAGCCTGCCAGTTGATACTGCAGATGATCCGAACCGGACCCAAGCAGCACAGCCCCAAGCGTTGGAGCTCAGGAACCCCAGTGTGTGCTGGTTTGACTCCAGTCTTGGGGCCCATCCACTCCCCAGAAATGCGTTTCCTTTTACCAGCCAGTTGTTTCAGGAGACTGACACCTTGAGACGGAGAGCAGGGAAATTTCACAAGAAAACTTCTCAGCAGCTGTGGGAAGTCCTCATAGTCCTGCTTCTGGGGTCAGCAAGCCACAGGCAGCCAGGACCCCAGCCCTGGCCCTGCGGGACTTACCCTGATTGGCACGGTCCCTGTGGAGTTGCAAAAACTGTTACTGGAAACACAGGTTTGGCTGCCTGCTCCAACTAAAGCCAAACTCGTGAGACAGGTGCTGGGACAAAAAGAGAGGTTCTTTTTCCAAGTGCCGTGCCCTGGGAGAACGGGAGACTCCTGTCTCAAAGACCATCCCCCATCCTTCTCAATCCCAGGGTTCTCACGGGTCGGGAGGTGAGTGCAAGGGTGAACTTGCGCTGGACCCCCACTCGGACTCTTCAGTAGGCTGAGTTGCCTGCCCCCAACCCCAGTGTCCTTTCCTGTTTCTTCTCTGGCCTTATGGGAGCCCCGGTGACAGCTTCCTGGAAGTCCTTCGCCCCGGGCATTCCTAGTGCCTGCTCAGCTGTTCTCACCAGTCCAGAGACCAGCCTCATGCCACCGGTGTTTCTTGGGACGGTTGGGCCAGTGAAAGGGTCTGGGGCCTCAGAGAAACTAGGTAAGTGAGGACGAGACTGGGACAGGGAGGTTTCCCTGGTGTCCCCTGTGGTGGAGGGGGGCAGTGAAGCAGCTCCTTGGGGGCCCCCAAGCACCACCTGCCCTGCGTCAGACGGCTCAAAGCTGGGGTGCCTCATGTCCCAGCAGAAGTCTTACTCAGTTTAGAGACGGGTTATTGAAATGGTACACAGACCCCATGTTCCTTTTTCTTTACAAGATAATCTTTGGGCCTGGAGGTTTGTTAGACCTCTGTTCTGGAAGAGGGACGTGGTAGTGATCCGCTCTACTTGACAGGCCTTGCAAATGTTTATAAAACCACTGAGCAATGAAGACGTCTCAGAACATTTTCATCAGTATCACACATGGTCAAATAACAACGAGTCAGAATTAAACTTTAACAGGTCACAGTATCAACCTCTAGTTTTGTTTTTCACGGGGCAGTTTTGCACAAATGAGTGGGCAGATTTAAATAAAATCAACATAAAGTGGAACATGTTGGTCTTAGATAAAGACTCCTGTCTCCTGTTTGTCAGAACAAGACTATCCACTAGTGAAAGTTTTCAGTCCCACACCTTTGATCAGCCACCAAATTAGTTACGACTGAAAAGTGGCACCTTTCCCTCTGCGTGGGCCACCTCTCCCGGTTGCCTTTGCACACTGACGCCTCCCTTCTTCACTTCGAAAGGCTTGATCCTCACGGCTGGGCTCTGGAGGACTGGGTGGGGGGCTTCACTCTTTTGCCTCCTGAGACCCAGTGGACCTGGAGACAGTGCCTGGCTGGCACCCGATAGTAAGGTGACACTCGTGGGCAAGACCAGCCAGTCTTGGCTCCTTGCTGAGGCCCCTGCAACCACCTTCCCAGCTGCAGCCCCCCCAGGGGTGCTGCTCTCACACTCATCCACCAGCATCCGAGGACGTGGTGGTGGTGGGGGTGTGTTAAGGAGTGTGGCAGAGCAGAAAGGCCCATTCTGGGGCCTTCCAGCCAGCGGAGGAGATCATGCAGCCCTTTGGCCTCGGAACATGGTCGCCTTGAAGGACCTAATGCCCTGAATGTGGGAATGGCACTGTGCTGCGTGTTCTGGTGCCGACCTATGCAGATGACTGTCCAAGTCTTGTGTCTTGGGAAAGCTGCAGGGCTCATTCTGCAGAATATCCAGGGGCGGGGTGGGGGGGTGGGGCTCCCAGAACGCAGGGTACTGTCATCCCATTGGTGGGAGCTGCACGCTGCGGGCACTCTGGGAATATAAAGGCCTGCCCTCTGGTGCCAGTCTGAGGCCACCGCAAGCAGGCTTGCCAGACGTGTGCCACCTGCAGCTGGAGGAGCGCAACAAGCTCCGGGCACGCTGCCCATCCAGGACGGCTGTGCTGCTGTGACACCGAAGGCTTCAGTCACCCTCAGCCAGCAGCGAGCTGCCCATGTTCTTGTTCCCCCGCCCCTGTCCGTCCGTCCCTTGGGCGGCTGAGGTCCGTACGTGAGACAGGCTGGTGCAGGAGCTGGCCGTGGCCTGGCCCTTCAGTGGGGACAGTGGGCGTGTCACTGTTGTTGCACAGCAGACGCTGGGTCAGGGCCGGTGTGCCCGGCTGTGCACCTCGGCCCTCTGCAGCAATGCTCTGTGGGATCAGGGACGTGCACGGGCATGTCGTAGCAGGTCTATGGAATGGGTTTCCCAAGGGTGCTTAAGTTCCTGCCCAAGGGGTACCTTTGTGGCCTGGGTCTGGGAAGGAACTTTGGGCAAAAATCGCCCCTGGGCAAAAGCTAGGCTCAGTGCTGGGTACTGCTGGGCTCTATCCTCCTATTGGTTCACATAGGCCTCTTCCACCAGTGCTGCTTTTAATGCCCCCTCTAGAATGTAAAGCTTGCTGTTAGCACCTGGTGGGGTCTGGGACACGCTGCCCCAAATCCAGCAGCTGGGCATATTGAGTATCTTCAGCTGAAGGAGCGGAAGAAACACCAGAAGCAGGAAGGTCACTGACCCTCCCCTCCCCACCTTGTCCTCCCCAGAAACAGACCCTAAACCCTCAAGTGAGAGGTGCCTTTCCTGTGCCCAGTGGAAATGCGCGCCCTCACCTGTGAGCACAAAACGGGTGCCGAGAAGAAGCCTAACCAGCCTTGCTAACCTTCCCTGTTCACTGCCCCGTGCTCCCTGGCCTGTCGTGCCCACTGCTACCTGGCATTACGCGCTCGGGCCGGGCTCGCCCTTTGGGCCTGCGTCTCCTTATGAAGGCCTCCGAGTCCTGTGAAACTTAAGGAACTTGGTAGGCTTTTCTCCTGGTGGCCTGTCAGGTTAACTTTCAGAGCTTGCCGGGACCCTGGAAGGGTCAAGGGAAACCTCGTTCCCCTGCATTCAGGTTCCTTTCCCCATGCTGTGTGGTCAGCCGTGCAGCTGGGGAACCTAAGGAGGTAGGCCCGGCTGTGGCCCGAAGGAAGCCTGTCACCAGTGACCCCAGAGGTGAGACCCCTGTGGAGTCGGGGGCCCCACTAGAGTGAGGGAGGCGAGGCGAGGGCAGAGAAAGGTTAGGCTGGAAAAGGTGTGAGCTTCTGGGATGGTCTTTTGTGCAGAAGGGACACGAGCGTTTTTAGCAGGATGCAGAAACTGCTCTCCAGGCGACTTTACTGCTGACCTCCAGCTCCTGGTCATGCAAGGCGTGAACTCTTCAGAATCTTTCCTTCACTTGTGACCTGTCTTGGGAGGTCCTGAACTTGGACACAGGCTGAGAGTCTGTAGGTGCCTTTTAGCTAATGCTAGGAGTTAGCTAAGAAACCTAGGAATGTGAAGCAGCCCACCAGCCTGCAGAAAAAGTGGACTTAAAAAAAAAAATTCTAGGGCCTCCCGCCTCCTGCAGGTTTCCTGTGCCCCTGCTGCCCCACCTATAGCTCCCCGCTCAGACGCCCCTCCTGCACCCTGGACCTGACACTTTCTGAAAGGTTTGTGCCGGCCTGCGTGTCCCAAACGCGGGTGGCCAGACCGCCCTGCTCAGGGGGGTTTTGGCCAACCATTTTTTTCTTTCTTTTAATAGTTGCTTATTTTCCCCCCGCATGGCTATTTACCCAGTTGCCACTGGTTCTGGTTTTGCACGCCGCACTTGTCCCTCATGCTAATTCAGTGATACTGCCTTCCACGTGCTCTTTAGGTTCTGCTTCCAGAATGTTCTTGCAAATATTTATGCTTTCCAAGGGCATTAGGAAGTGACACTTCCACCCATATTAGAAACTTAGAGATGTTAACAAAGTGACAGAGCCTGGGCTCACTTGGGGTATCAGAGGCCCCTGCCACACACTTGCACCGAATCCCAGAGGACCATGGCTTCTGATGGGCTGGGGCCATTGTACATCCGGGGAGAAGTGCTTTGGGGACAGACTGAGGCAGCTGGACCAGCTGGGGCATCTTAACTCTCTACGCTTGGTGGGCAAGGCTGGTCAGTGGCTCCAAGGACTTGAAGTTGGAAAGGCTCAGGGTGGGCAGACTTGGGCCTGCTGGTGTGAAATGCAGAAAACGCATGGGGTGTGGGTGCCCCCCCCGGCCCCCCCGGCCCCCTCCCACCATGCTGCTCATCCGGGCAGGTGATGGGTTTTCTCCCCATCTCTCAGAGCAGGTTTTAAAGTTTTAGGCGTGCGACAAACATTTAGAGGACTGTTATGATTAACTGTGTCCTCCCAAATTCCTCTGTTGGAGCCCCAGCCTGAAGACCTCAGATGGGGCTATATTTGGAAATGGGACCTTTAAACAGGTGAGAAAGGTGAAATGAAGTCATCCAGGTGGGCCCTAATCCAATAGGACCGCTGTTTTTCTAAGAGGATACCAGGACACAGGCCCAGAGAAATGACCCCGTGAGGACACGGAGGAGATGGCCGTCTACGTGCCAAGGAGAGGCCGCAGGAGAGCCAGCCCTGCCCCCGCTGGAACCCAGACGTCCAGCCTCCAGGATGGGGAGATAGCTGTTTTAGCCCCCAGCCTGTGGTATTTGTTATGCAGCCTGGGCTGATGAATATAAGAACTTCTTAGTACTGCAAATGCCTGCTCCCTGCCATGAAAGCGACTTGGCAGTCGGTGTGCAGGCCCCGTTCAGCATGCCTCATGTAGGTCTGAGGTCCTGGAGTCCTCTTGGAGAACCGCTGTGTTACAGCTTAGCCTCACAGGGAAAAGAAGTCTTCAGATAAGGCCATGCTTCTCAGCCCTTATTTTATCACTGCCCCATGAGGAGCCCTTGTAGACATTTTTCTAACTGCCCACCCCCATGAAATTTTCACAGCACAGATGCACCAGGTGCCTGTTCAGATGCTGGGCCTTCAGAGCACGTTTTCAGCCCAGGAACCAGTTTTTGCCCCATGGTTGGGGTCTTGCCCTTGCTGACCGGGAGTGCTTGGGATAGAGAGTTGCCATAATTTTTGCACCAGGAAGGTGCTGCTTAAACGTACCTGCCTGTGGGGAGGGGCAGCCCTTCCCCTGCCCCCAAGCCCTGGGCCCACCCCTCTGTCAGGATCCCATGCAGCGGGGCAGGTAGGTGCTCTGGCACAGTGCATGTGGGGTTTGAGAATCCCGGCTCTGAGCTGGACCGTCCAATTCTTTATCCTGATACTACTTGGATGGCTGTTGTGATGTTCCAGTGGCCCCTGCAGAGGGCCTGTCTCTGTCCATGTGCCGTCTCCAGGGGCCAGTGTCACCACCGTTCTCATTTCATCCACATCAGGCCAAGTCCAAGTCCGTCTCTGGCCGGGGCACACACAGCATCCCGCGTAGCCGTTTCCACTAGCTTCCAGGTGGAGCTGGCGAACTGACTTGCCAGGTCACTCAGGGACAGCAGTTGCCCCAAGCCCCGTACAGCAGTGAGGGTCTGCTCTGGGCTGTGCAAAGGGCAGTCCACTGCCTCTGGCCCATGGAGGTAGATCAGCATCTGCTGAGGAAACGGCCCCCTCACCCCATGTCCACAGCGACAGGAGTCCCTCAGACTCCTGCTCACTCAAGGCATCAGGCGTCCTGCCTTCTCCTGTGGGATGAGACAGCCGCCCTGCCCGTGACAGAGAGGGCAGGTGTGTGCAGGCAGCGGCAGGGAGCCCTTGGGTGTTTGGGTGCAAGTGCATTACCATCCGGCTTCGCTGTGGACAGAGCAGGTGTCTCCACGCTCGCTTGCAATATATGTGACCATATCTCTATCTAATCTTTATAGGATTTATATATATGATTTATATATAATTGACAGAGAATTTATAGAGAGAAGTTATATAGAGAACTTATATATATGCAGAGAACTTTTATATATGGAATTAAAATTTATATATATTACATGGAGAGAATTTGTATATACATAGAATTTATATACACAGGAAACATAAAATATGTATTGAGTATATATGAAGTACTCTACATAAATCAAGATATCGATGTACCTATCTTCTGACCGAGAAACATGTAAATGTGTAAGCACATATGCACACACTTAGCCCACTTGGACTTCCGTAACTAAATACCACAGGCTGGGGGGCTTGTAGACAACAGACGTTTACTTCCCACAGTTCCGAAGGCTGAAGTTCAAAATCGAGGCTCCGACACGGTTGGGGGTGAGGAGAGCTGCTTGCTAGGACATTCTCGCTGAGTCCTCACTGTGGGAAAGGGCAAGGGAGCTCTCTGGGGCTTTTTTATGAGGCAGTAACCCCACTCACGAGGGCCTGATTTCGTGGCCTAGTTACCTTCCAAAGGCCCTTGTACCACTGCTGTGCCGTACACCATAGTGAGGGTTAGGACTTAGAACTTTTTGGGGGACACCAACATTCAGTTTATAAGTTTGCATGTGTTTCCTGATCAATCGAGTATTCAAAGGGGGCTTCGCTAAGTTCTGCTCACCGTCCCGGCAGGGATGAGGGTGAGAAGAGAGGAAACATGCCTGCAAATTACCCGGACTTCAGCCAGCGCTCAGACAACGGCGAGCCACCCCTGGGCACCCTGGCTTACAACGCGAGGGAGAGCAGCAGGGAGTGAGCCCCGTGAACGGCAGGGGTCTCCTCCACTCTCACAGGACTGCTGCACTCTGCCCTTTTGACACAAAATGTCACCATTTTGTGCCACTGGCAGGGTGTCCTCCAGTTCACTTCATTCTGACACTAATGGGAGCTGGCACAGCCCTTACAGGGTAAGGGCTCCGTTCCACGAGACCATTGCCACTTCAGACGCCGGTCACAAGTAGAAGGGCCCCAGCTTGCCCATAGCTTCTGAGCCGCTGGCTGCAAATCAGCTCCCCACTGGGATCCCCTCAGGTTCCGTCGTTTGCTATGGAAACACGTTCACAGGTTTATCACGTGATAGAGGATGTGCAACGGGATGAAGGTGAACAGCCAGAGGAAGAGCCACCTCTGGCTGTTCATCTGGGGCGGGTCTGGGGGGCTCCTGAGTGTAGAAGCTTCTGTCCCCATGGAGTTGGGGTGCGTCACCCTCCTAGCATGTGCAATAGGTGCATTCACCTGCCCAGAAGACCCCAGGTCCCCTATTATATGGGATTTTCTGGAGATTTTCTCACATAGGCATGACCAGTCATTAACTCCATTTCCAGCCCCCTCCCCTCTCAGAGGCTGGGGGCAGGGTGCAAGTTCCAGGCTGCCAATTATGGGGGTGGCAAATGGAACCAGGAAGGTGACAAGCCCCCTCCAGGAGCCCAGCCAGTACCCTTTATTAGGACAAAAGATGCTTCCTATCTCCCAGGAAATTCCAAGGAATTTAGGAGCTTGGTGCCAGACACTTCAAACACCCCAGAAACTGAGCGGGATTTAGGAGCCCTGTGCCAGGAACTGGGGGAAGAGACCAACATATGTGTTTCTTATTGTTTCCCAGCAGGAAGGGTAAATGAAAGAAGGGACGTGCCAGAAGGAATGCTACTGGGGGAAACTGTAGCCCGTT
Source organism: Mormoops blainvillei (assembly GCA_004026545.1). Classification (NCBI taxonomy): domain Eukaryota; kingdom Metazoa; phylum Chordata; class Mammalia; order Chiroptera; family Mormoopidae; genus Mormoops; species Mormoops blainvillei. The sequence goes on from PVJD01003931.1 coordinate 30,673, forward strand.
CTAGGATCTCCAGGTCAAGCCCCTGAACTTGAAGTTTGCCTAGGCACAAAAACCTGAGACGGTGCACCAGGCAGAAATTCAGTGGCAGTAGAGAGGCACAGGCTGGCACTACGATACAAGGACAGGAGACCCTTACGTTCAACTTGTGTTACATACTGGTTGATGAGCCAAGGATTCTCCAAGCCCCGTGGAGCTCAAAATCAGAGCAGCGAAGACATGCAGACGCAGTGCCCGTGGGAGACAAATCTTACCCAAGCAGGTCTGTGCAGGTAACTTGAGACCACATGGATGGAGGGGGGACATTGTCCACTGCCCTGCAGCGGCTGCAGCACCAAGGCTTTGAGTATATGTTTATCAGTCAAGCATTTGGACGTACTGTATATGCTGGCTATCAACCGGTTTCTAATTTCCAAACCTAGATGGACTAAAAACCCTGCTCTGATGGTGGAATGACACGGACCTGATCAGAAAACAGTGACCAAGAGTGTATAGTCAGGGATCTCCTGAGATACACAGCAAATAGAATATTCATATACAACGGGATATATACATAGGCTATCTGAAGGCAGAATTCCCTCTTTCTCTGGGGACCTCAGTTTTCACTCCAAAGGCTATCAATCGACTGGGTGAGGCCCACCCCCATGATGGTGATTGATCAGCTTTACTCAATATCTACTGAGTTAAATGTTAATTATGTCTAACACACACACACACATTACACGCACACCTCTCCAAGCAGCATAGACTGGTGTTTGACCAAATACGTGGGCACCATGGCCTGGCCAAGTTGACACATAACATTAACTATCATAAGGACTGAAAGCTCAACAGGTTGAAAGACCTCAGTAGTCAGAGAGCTGGACGCAGGGCCCCTTTGCCATGTTCCATTGTTTCCTCAGTAAAACACATCAGAACAGTAAATAAAACAAAACAAGAAAACAGTGAGACTTAGAATCTGAGAGATGTGGCATGATAGAGGTCACTCTGGACCAGGAGTCCAGGCACAGGGCTGGGCCCCAGTCTATCACTGGGCACCTGGATCAGCCCTGGAGGGGCTGATTCAAGCAGAGAGGTGAGAAAGCCTCTTCCAGGCTCTCATCCCACACGCCTAGGTCCACCAGGCCCTGCTGTGCCAGGCCAGGCAGGGAGGGCAGGACCTGGGCTGGACTTGCAATGATGGTGGGCCAAGCTCCTACTGGGCAGTTGCAGGCCAGCAATCAGTTCAGAACGGCTTTGTCCTGGGGCTGTCTCTCTGCTTCCCTTCTTTACAAGGCCACGCAGGCTAATCCTTGGCTGTGGATGTGCGTGGACACACGTGGAAAGAAGCAGAGCTGCTGGGCCCCTACTCCCACCCAGACCCCTTTCGTCCCATCCCCCGACCCCCATCCTTTTATGCTCAGTCCATCTGGGCCCAGTCTCCTGCTGCCCAGGACACTACCCCCTGGTCCCCTCTTCCACCGGCTATGGAGGACCTGATCCCCAAGGATGGGCCGGCGCCCACTCTGGCCCCGGCCACCCAGTCACCATGCCTTGCAGAGGCCCAGTACGCACCAGCTGCAGCTCTTACCCCGTGGTCGCCGCGGGTGCGGGCACTGAAGTGCAGACTCCTGTAGCGTGTCCTTGTCCTGGTGTGGCAGCCCGGTCCCATCCCTCAAGCTGGGGAGGCCAAATAGGTCAGACGGGGCGGCGGGTGCCATGAACCTGAAAAGAAGTCCAAGGAAGACGTGCTGGAGGCAGGTACGTAGCCTTCTCCGACCCTCCCCGGGTGGAGCGGACCACTTTGCTGAGGGGACCTCCAGGTCCAGGGCTGGGTGCACAGCGGGGCATTTGGTTCCTTCATCCTGGGAGCCTGCCGGATTTGCAGGGGGAGGCGTGAAGGTCAAGCAAGGCTGCAAGCTCCTAAAAGCGCTAATTCAGTTTGATTAGTGGCCAAGGAAGCAGGGACAAGCAGACTTTGTCACAGGCTTGGGTACCAGGGCAGCTCTTGCTGGCCCACTGCGACCCTGGGAAACACAGCCATCTGGAGTCACTGCCCTTCTGCTCCACCCTCTCCTGGCTGACTTTGGGGTCACCTCCTTCTGGTGTGTGCCCCCAATGCAAGGTGCCATCCGCAAGGCCTTTCCTGACCTCTCCAACGAAGACCCCGCCCTCCTTGCTGTCCTCCCCTCCACTCCGTGCATTTTCACCGCACTTACCACCACCTCTTGTTTTCCTTATGAACACACTGAGGTCGATTACTGAAGTTCCCACCTATAGAATAAGGGCAGTGATTTAAAAATTAAAAAAACAATTTTTGGCATATTTTGTTTGCTGCTTCCTCCCTGGTGCCTGCCACATCAAAGGTGCCTACTTCATTAAAAAATGAAATGTCAGAGTCTTATGATGGTGCTGGGAAAACCCACTTAGTTTATAGTGAAAGCCCAGAAAGATGAAGGGGTTTCCTCTTTTAAAAGATTTTTTTCAATTAGTTTACATTCAATATTGTTCTGTATTAGTTTCCGATGTACAGCATACTGATTAGATAATCATGTGGTTTACAGGGTGGTCCCCCCAGTGTTGCAAGTACCCACTGGGACACATACAGGAAGTAACAAACTCAAGGTCAGCTTAGAACTCATGTTTGATTAGCCCTCAGCAACCTGGATGAGGTCGGAGCTACTGCGCATGTGCAGGAGAGCCAGACTATAGGAAGAGACCTGCCTTTGCCCCTCGACTCTGCACAGGGCCTGGAACACTGACCTTCGAGACTGGGTGCACTCTGCCCGTGGCCCAGCTCCCACAACCCCTCGCCATCCAACTTCCATGTCTTGGTAAAAGTAGGGATAATGTTACGAACTTTACTGGGTGGTAGTATGTGAAGCTGCTTTGGAATGACCAGAGTATGATTTTGCAGGGCGTAGCTTTAGACAAGGTTCCTTTGGGCATTTAACATCTAAGGGCTAGAACACCAGAGGTTGGAAGTCCTGCATCTCCGATTTATGGAGGGGCTGGAGATGGAGCTGCAGGCTTAAGCACTGCAAGGGAAGCCATAGCATTGGTCAGCTTCTAGCTGACGACAAAAAGACAGGCTACCTGTGTCTGTTGGGTTCACACCCAAATAGATAAGCTAACTTTCTGGTGTGTTGTCAACAAATTTCATGACTAATACTTAGTGCCAAGGAAAACAAAATTGTTCCCAAACTATGAAATGGGCAAACCGTCTTTTTTAAACTTGGTCTGAAGCTTGAGAAGCCCCAGCATCAGCGGCTTGGTTGGAGCCCAGCTCGCTGCTGGGGGCGCAGCTGCCCGGCCTGGGCACAGCAGCCTCCCCCCGGTTTATGGGCCGAGAAGCAGCTGAGGGCCAGCTGGCAGCCTCAGAGGCAATGCAAACACATACCATGTTTATATTTATATTTTTGTATGTAATTATTTTATTGGTGAGGAACCAACCTCTGTGGCTTCTCAGGACATTTTGCTCCAGGCTCCCTTCTGAAAGTGGTTGGAAGAAGTGATTTTTATCATCCTGACAACAAAACTGTCACCTGTTCCGACTTGGGGGTTCCTCCTTCTTTCTTCAGTTGGTGGCTTTTGTGAATGTTCTGCTTCCCAACTCTGTCGCCTTCCACCCCACACCCTCTCTGCACTGGCGCACCCATGGCGACCTTTCCGGTTGCCGTACCAGCGCAGTCTCTGTTCCACAGAATAAAACTTGACTTGTCTAAGAAATTTTGTTTTCCACACTAGCAAATTAGCAGTGCCCACACATTAACAGAAAATTCTGTTATTTAATATTGCAGCTCTTCTCACGTGTGTGTGTGCAGTTTGCACTATGATGATGCCAATAACCATAACCATAAAGCACAAAAACTGGTGCATATTTACTATGTGTTCGAGAGCAAGAAGTGGTAGGAAAATAGAAATAATAAAGTATCATCGATTAAGATCATTGTAGCAGGCTTTGCTCTAAATAGCTGGAGGACAGGAAGCAAGTTTGATTTGCTGTCTAAAGGGAGGAACGATCACACCAATTTGGACCCCCACTAACTGAAGAGACAGGTAAGCCCTGCCCTGCTCTGGAAATTTTTAGTCTTTAGAAGCAGATGACTAACCGACGTGACCTGTGGCCATTGCTGGATTCCTGCTCAGGGCATGGAGTGGCAAGGGGCCAGGAAAAGTGCCAGGGCTCTCTGGCTATCCTTGCCCACACTCAGGCCGCCTTCGGGGTCCGTGCTCTGTGCCTGGCAGGGGCTCGGGACGGTAGGCTGGACACGGCAGCGAACGTCATCGTCTCATCGTGGTGGTCTCTCAGTCGAATGGGAGCATGTGTGAACAGCGCTCAGTAGCAGCAGTTTAAAAGCGGTGCATCCTCCACTGCGCGGTCCCACTGGCGCGTGGAACTTTCACTGTCAGAAAAGAGCAGCCGGTTGGCTCATATCTAGAAATACCAGGAAACACTTCAGTTCAGGATAGAAAGAACAATAGGTTGGTAAAGGGAAGCATGTCCCAGGGAAAGTACAGCACAGGCACATTTCTGAGTGTTTGCTTCATAAATAGTATCGACCCACTCAAACCCCGCCCTCCAGCCACCAGGAAAGCTGCCCTTTACTTGTGAATTTGTCCCTGGTGACACAAGTCCTTATTCCTAGTGGCCAAGAAATGTCTGCATTACTCATTTGCAGTGTGTCATCGAGACTGTGGCTTGCTGTTGGTTTTCCCATATTCCTGCTTCTTCCCGGTTCTTATCTGGAGCACCGTGGTGTCCTCAACATGTTTGGAAACCTTAGTACACACAGTCATCCTCCCCACCCTTTACCGTGGTTGGCCGCTCTCCCAGCTTCCTAAGATGGGTATTTTGTAACCAAGAGAGATGGCATAGCTGTCTCAGCAGAAGGAAAAGTCACTGGACTCCCTTTTCACTCCCCGGCCTGGTGTAGGTTGGATACTCGCTGGCAGCTGGAGGAGAAAACACACCCTTTGCTATTTATTTATTTATTAAATTTATTGGGGGTGACACTGATTAACAAGATTATATAGGTTTCAAGTGTACATTTCTTTTTTCAAAGTTTATTTTATTGACTATGATATTACAGTTGTCCCATTTTTCTCTCCTTTTATCCCCCTCTGCCCTGCACCACCCCTCCCACCAGCATCTCCCTCTTAGTTCATGTCCATGGGTCATGACATATAAGTTCTTTGGCGTCTCCATTTCCTACAGTATTTTTAACCTCCCCCGGTCTATTTTGTGCCTGCCATTTATGCTTCTTATTCCCTGTACCTTTTCCCCCCTTCTCCCCCTCCCCCTCCTCACTGATAAGCTTCCATGTGATCTCCATTTCTGTGATTCTGTTCCTCTTCTAGTTGTGTGCTTAGTTTGTTTTTGTTTTTCAGGTTCAGTTGTTGATAGTTGTGAGTTTGTTGTCATTTTACTGTTCATGGTTTTGATCTTTTTTTTCTTAGATAAGTCCCTTTAACATTTCATGGCATAAGGGCTCGGTGATGATGAACTCCTTTAACTTTACTTTATCTGGGAAGCACTTTATCTGCCCTTCCAATCTACATGACAACTTTGTTGGATAGGGTAATCTTGGATGTAGGTCCTTGCTTTTCATGACTTTGAATACTTCTTTCCAGCCCCTTCTTGCTTGTAAGGTTTCTTTGAGAAATCAGCTGATAGTCTTGTGGAAACTCCTTTGTAGGCAACTCCCTGTTTTCCTCTTGCTGCTTGTCAGATTCTCTCCTTATCTTTAATCTTGGGTAATTTAATTCTGATGGGTCTTGGTGTGTTCCTCCTTGGGTCCAATTTCTTTGGGATTCTCTGAGCTTCCTGGACTTGTATGTCTGTTTTCTTCACCCAGTTGGGGAAATTTTTCTTCATTTTCTTTGTCCAAATAAGTTTTCAATTTCTTGCTCTTCCTCTTCTCCTTCTGGCACCCCTATGATTTGGATGTTGGAGCACTTAAAGTTGTCCCAGAGATTCCTAAGCCTCTCCTCATTTTTTGAATTCTCGTTTCTTCATTCTGTGCTGGTTGAATGTTTGTTTCTTCCTTTTGTTCCAAATTGTTGATTTGAGTCCCAGTTTCCTTCTCTTCACTGTTGGTTCCCTGTATATTTTTCTTTACTTCACTTTGTACAGCCTTCACTACTTCCTTTACTTTCCAGCCATACTCAATAATTTCTGTGAGCATCCTGGTTACCAGAGTTCTGGACTTTGCATCTGAGAGGTCAACCTATCTTCTCATTGCTTGGTTCTTTTTCTGGAGTTTTGATATGTTCTTTCATTTGGGCCATATTTCTTTGTCTCAGCACACCTGTTATGTTGTGAGGGGCATAGCCTTAGGTATTCACCAGGATGAGGCAACCCTGCATCGCATTGTGGTACTGTTTGTGGGGGTGGGGTCAGAGGGGGAACAGTGCCACTTGCTTGGCTCTTGCCCCGCTTTCAGTCATGGTACCTGCTACCCACAAGCAAATTGAGCCCTTCTGGTGCTGATTCTCAGGTGGATGGGTTTGTGTACATTCTAGGACTCCATGGGTTCCCTTTTGGTTTTGTGAGGAAGCGAAGCACGTCTACCAATGCCTCCATCTTGGCCGGCAGCTGCAATTTGGAAGTTTTAATAGTCTTCACTTAATCCCACATACCAGTGATATCAGAGTCAATTATTTATTTTTTAAATTTAAATGATATTTTATTGTTTATGCTAATACACATGACCTAATTTTTTCCACTTTCCTCCCCTTCACACAGTTTCCCCTCCACCCTCCCTCAGGCAATCCTCACACCATTGTCCCTGCCCATGGGTGATGCATATAAGGTTCTTTGTCTAATCCCTTCACTTTCTTTCAGCTAGCCCCACTGTCCCCATCCCCTGTTACTGCTGTCAGTCTGTTCCATGTTTCTATGCCTCTGATTCTGTTTTGCTTGTTAATTTATTTTGTTCCCTAAATTCCAGTTAGAAGTGAGATCATATGGTGTTTTTCTTTAAAAATTTTTTATTGTGTTTTCTCAGTTACCTTTTAGGCCCCATATACCTTCCTCCCTCCACAATCAACCTGCTGTTGTCCATATCCATGAATCCTTTTTCTTTTTGCTCAGTGCCGCCACACCTTAACCTCCCTGCTCACAGTAGTCAGCCTGCTCTCCATGTATGAGCCTGTCTCTATTTTGCTTGTTAGTTCAGTTTCTTCATTAGATTCCACATATGAATGAAATCATATGGTATTTGTCTTTCTCTGACTGGCTTATTTCACTTAGCATAATGTTCTCCGGGTCCATCTGTGCTGTTGCGAAGGGTAAAATTTTCTTCTTTTTACTGACGAGTTGTATTCCATTGTGTAAATGTCCCAAGCTCTTTTATACACTCATCTACGGATGGGCACTTGGGCTGTTTCCAGATCTTGGTTATTGTAAATGGTGCTGCTATGGACGTAGGGGGACATGTATTCTTTTGAATTGGTATTTTGGGATTCTTTGGATGTAGTCTCAGAAGTGGAATCACTGGGTCAGAAGGCAGTTCCATTTTTAGTTTTTTGAGGAAATTCCATACTGTTCTCCATGGTGGCTGCACGAGCCTGCACTCCCACCAAGAGTACACTAGGGTCCCCTTCTCGCCACCTCATTGCCAGCACTCGTGTGTTGATTTATTAACGATGGCCATTTTAGCAGGTGTGAAGTGGCATCTCACTGTGGATTTAATTTGCATCTCTCTGATGGCTAGTGATGTATGTCCTCCTTGGAGAAGTGTCTATTCAGGTCCTTTGTCCATTTTTTAATTGGATTGTTTGTGTTTCTGGTGTAGTCGTATGAAACCTTTAAATATTTTGGAGATTAAACCTCTGTCCGATGTATCATTGGCAAATATGTTTTCCCACAGGGTCAGTTCCCTTTTCATTTTGATGATGGTTTCTTTAGCCGCGCAGAAACTTTTTAATTTGATGTAGTCCCATTTTTTTATTGTTTTCCTTTATTTCCCTTGCCCTAGGAGGTGTATGGGCAAAAATACTGCTGGCTTGAGGAGAGGGGTGCTTAGTGCCCCAGCACCTGGGACAGGGGCTCAGAGGGGAGGCAGTTGATGTGCGTCATCCAGGGAAGGCCCAAGGCCAACTTGTCCCGGGCCTGGGGCGCAGCCTCCTAGCCATAGAGTTGTCGCAGGCACCTTCAGATGCCTTGGGTCACCACTCACCTGGCATTTTCCCTGCTTTGGTGGGGGGCAAGGCTGCCTCAGTCCACAGCACCCTGGGGAGCTCCAGCAGGTCAGTGTGGCCCAGGCATGGTGCGAAACCGCCCTCGGCCTGAGCTTGTGGGCACAGGAACTGTACCTGGGCACCTGTTCCCCCTCCCACCCCTCCTGCTGTCGTGCGGGATCCCTGCCACTGTGAGGCCCCTGCCGTGCCGCAGCCACGCGGAAGGCTGAGTTGAGTCATGTCTTCAGCTTACCGCTGGCCTCAGCCTCCATGCGCCAGAAGAGAATGCACTGCAGCTGCGGGTACTCAGTCACCCTCAGTCGCCTCCACCTGCCTCAGGTTGGCGATGGGAGCTCAGCACCACCTCACCAGTCCGAGCTCTCGCCTGCTGCCTTCCCGCCTGTGTGGCTCTGGTGCCCAGGGCCCCCACAGGACATACCAGCACCAAAGGTGGGGTGGGGCAGCACTGAGGGAGGGCCAGAGAGCAGGAGTTTCTTTATTGCTTCCCTGGGCTCTTTGCTCTGCTGCTTAATGGTTTATTTGTTCGCCGACAACCTAATCACTGGAGCCAAAAAGCTTAGAGCCATTCTTTTCTCCTCTTTCTACCTCGTTTGTTCGCCACATCAAATAGTTGATGGGGTCCCTATTTTATATCCAGTGTACACGAGTATATATAAATATTAAATGTACAATTTGTAAATCCACATGGACACACGTGTAAATATAATGGTTAAATACACAAATAAATTATGTTTAAATTCTCTTTCCCCGTCACGACTGCAATTCAAGCCTCATCTTTCTTAAACTGAACTTCCAGCTCACCTCCCTGTCCCTGGCCATATCCCCTTTAAGTCCCCTTTCCACAGAGTCTAAAGCCCAAATCTGAGCTCGTTAAACAGGTTCACTCAACACCCTCAAACACGCCCCCATACGAGGAGAAAGTGAAAGGCCCTAATTGTGGCCCTGGAAACCTTCCCTACAGCCCTGGGCACATCCCCTGCCACTTCTTCTGGCCTCACTGCTAGGCTCTCAGTCCCGCCGACCCATGAATGTGGAGGAGTAAAATGTAAACTTTTCATTTCCACTACCCTGTAACAAAAATTTAGCATTTCTTTGCTTATGATTGCAAGCAACAAATTGCAGTAGGATTAGCAGAGCTTGTGACTCTGTCGCGTACAGACACCACAGACATCTTCACACAGGATTTAAAATATAGTTCCTGAGCGGCAAGATGGCAGTGGAGTAGGAGAATGTATCTCACATCGCCTCCCAGAGCCAAGCTGAAAATAAAAATAGAGAGGGGACCATCCGCCCAAAATAGACAACTGAAAACTACCTGAAGTAGAGATACTTAACCAAGGATGGGCAGAAAACATCTCCAGAGCAGTAGAAAGGGGAGGAACACGAATGGGACAAGGCGCTGCTTTCACAGGCAATGGGCCGAGCTGGCAGCAGAGCAGAAGGGGCTTCCCCAGAAAGAAGGACTGGACCTCGGACCTGGCTCCCAGGCACAGAGCACCAGCGTTGGGATCACCTGCCCACGCAGCATCCAGCGATGAAAGGCCAGGGGTTTTCATCTGCTGGAGAGAGATGGAGCCCCCTGGAGACAAAATCACATTTTTCCCCCTTGCTTTTGTTATGAGGGCCAATACACAGGTTTTGCATTTCCAGCCACTCAGTTTGGCTCAGGCAAAGGGAGGGCACCACGACCTGGAGTTGTGCGAGGAGAGTCTGGAGTGGGAGGCTTCGGGGAGAGCCATGCGGGAGCGGCTGCTGGGTTACCTGTCCTGGGATACCACACCATACGGCAGCAGCCATTTTTCTTGAGAACAGCAAGCCCCTCCCAGGGGACAAACAATGACCCCAGCCCCGGGAAGCCTCCTAGCCCCACCCTCTAGAATCCCACTTGCCACACCCTCTGGAATTCTGCTTGCCCAACCCTGCATCCTTTAAATTTTTTCCCCTCTTTTTTTCTTACTTTCCCCCAATCTGCATCTTGTTCCTTGCTGAGGAGACAGCAACGCTGGCTGACCCAGGGGCGTTAGAGACTGGCTTTAGGGCGTGGCCATTCTGTACACTTTCCTGGGAACCAGACTGGTGCTTCCCCTTCATCAGAGAGCCTAGGAACACCCACTCAGTTTCTGGCAGACTCACACTCTGGGCTCTGGAGGTTCTACTTGCTATCTTACTAGGGACTTTGCCCAGCTGAGTTCAGGGAAATGATCTCGGACAGACTCAGATGTGGGAACACACCCACCCTCTTCCCTGAAGTCTGCATGTCACCTCCCACAGGAAATCCAGGGGTCCCATCCTCCCGATAACACCAGAAGCCCTCTCAGCAGCAGATGGGCCAGCAGCTAGACTAAGACTAACGGCAGGACGGCAGGCAGAGGCAGGTGGAAGTGATTCCAGCAGTGCCTTTGGCTGTTACTTGACCCAAACTCTGGACCTTGTGCTGGAAAAAAGCCAGATTTACAGAGCAGCAAGGTCCATCCAGATGCAGCCAAGCTCAAAAGAGACAGCTGCAGACTGTGGATTGCCTATAGCTTCAAACAGGCTGTCTAGAGCTAGACTGGACAGCACTTGACATTGGCTTGCACCGGCTGCAGACAGCGTCAAAGTTGTATCCAGAGGGAGAGCCCAGCAGGCAGGCACTAAATTCTGCTGAGACAAATTCCACTTCATTTAAAAAAATTATTTTGGTAATTTTTTCTTTCACACAGCTTTATATCATTTTTCTTCAATTTTTTCTTACTTTCCTCTACTTTTTCAAATCTTGTATTCTACTCTTCCCTCTTCTTATTTTACCTTTTTCCTTCCTTTTCTTATTTTTTTAATTTTATTTTTCCCTTTCTTTGTCCTTTGCAGTGACTCCCTGTTTCTGTTCCTTACTCTTATGGTTTCTCCTCCCTCTGTCCACCCACAATCATTTTTATTTCATCTGATCTGATCTTATTCTTGTTTTTCTTGTAATAGTCAGTTTCTCTTTTTATTATTCTTTGCTCTTTTATTATTAACTTTACTGTTTTGTTGGTTATTTTTTGCTTGTGTGGGTTTTGTTTTCTGTATTGTTTTGTTTTGTTCTGTCAGTACCTGCACAACAGTGTATAAGATATGGTGGGGGTTGAGCCTCTCACTCACCCAACCAGAAGGGAGAACCCACCAACAATCAAGACCCACATGCAACAGGAGAGCCCACATAAAAACTACGCAAAAGGCATCCCTAGAACATCCAATTCAGGAGATCGAGGAGACTGCACCACTGGGTCCCACAGGACTCCTACCACAGAAGGCCACCCCATGAAGACAGGGAGTCATAGCAGACCTATCTAATATGCAGAAACAAACAAAAAGAGTTGCCTAAAATGGGGAGACAAAGAAACAACCCTGGAACAAAAGAAAAAGAGGAACCCCCGCTAAAAAGAGCTAATTGAATTTGAGGAAAGCAAATTATTAGACATAGAGGTCAAAGTAATGGTTATAAGGGTGCTCAAGGAACTTAGCAGGAACTACATCAGCATGAAAAAAGACATAGAAGCCTTGAATAAGAGCCAGGTGGAAACGAAGCATGCAATATCCAAAATTAAGAACATGCTAGAAGAAAATAAAAGCAACTAGATGAAGCAGAGGATTCAATCAACTATTTCGAAGAGAAGGTAGAAAAAATACCCAATCAGAGGAACAAAAAGAAAAAAGGCTTAGAAAGAACAAGGATGGTTTAACTATGTAATGAACACACACCATACTGAACTAACCAGAGCAAAAGAGGGCATTTTTTCTACTGACGTTTATTAAATAAACATTTACTGAACACCTAAAAAAAAACCTTTCTATACTCAGTACTGTAGGCCCTTCTTACAACTTTTCTCATAAAATGCCCCGATGTTTGGGACTGTGATCACAGCGCACATTTGGGGCTGGTTGTCATCGGGGGATGAGCATTGCCTGTCCTGATGGTGTGGCAGATTAACACGCTTATTATTTTTTCAAAGCATCATATCAAATAAGTTAACATTCTCCTCTCAGCTGATTCACTTGGCAGAAAGAAACCTACGTGTTATGAGAAGAGAGAAAGTGGAAGAAGAGTTTAGAAGGTGTGGAAAGAGACAGGTGGAAGAGGTACTAAACAGTACACTAAAATATAAATACCAACACTATCAAATGCCCCACTTACTAAAAAATTTGGACTATAACTTTCTGAAGCTGGGTATGGGAGCTGTTTCACATCAAATGGGGTATAGTAACTCTTTGCATTTTTGTTCACACAGCCTTGGGAATATGATGATAATGATAGACTCTGCCCAGAAAAAATATACATATTACATACACACAGAACCCTGTTTCATAAGAACCACTAGTTATAATACTCAAGATGAAAGTATATCAGTTACAGCACACACATAATACGTAATCCTGATCACCTGACTGCCATAAAATTTTTCTTGCATCTTACCTAGTTTCATTCCATAGCTTCAGACTCTACTTTTTCGTCCTGTTTGCTTAAGAAAAAACCTTTACAGACCTGTTTGTATAAGGTTTTCATATATGCTTGCAAAGGGCTATGAAATTTTTATCATGATTATTCTCTAAAATTAAAACTTTCCTAATCTCTCCTTACAGATTTGTGGCACAGGGTGCTAGATGGCTTTTCAATATCCAGTCCTTCCTTCTGCCTTAGTTACTCAGCTCTATGATTATATTTTTGAGCTCCTCTTGCAGCTTGGTGTGGCCATGTGACTAAGCTTTAATTCAGCAATATGTAAGCACTGTGCTATGTGGATCTGAAAAATCTCCTTTTTCTTCCTCCATCCTGCTGTCTGGAACGAAGATACAACAGCTAAAGATCAATAGCCATCCCGGACCATGAGTTTGAGGTGTGATGGGCAGCGCTGCCTATTGACACTCCTACTAGAAGAAAATATCATGAGAACAGGCACCTTGCTTTTTTTGCTGTTAGTGCTAATTTTCTTTGTCCTTTATTAGGGGATTCATATGAAATGACTAGTTTGGCTTCAAAGGTATGAACAATAATATACTTTTGTAGATATGCTTTCCTTTTAAAAATGTATTGATTTTTTAAACTTTTTTTTTATTGTTGACACTATCACAGATGTCCCCATTTCCACCTCCATTGCACACCTACTCCTAACCCCTGTCTCCCTTTTCCTCTGGACATCACCACACAGTTGTCTGTGTCTATGTCTTATGTGTATGCTCTTTGGGTGATCTCTTCACCTTCTTTCATCCAGCCCTTCCCTTTCCTCTTCCCTCCAACAGCTGTTAGTCTATTCCATGTATCCATGCCTCTGTTTCTGTTTTGTTCATCAATTTATTTTGTTCCTTAGATTCCACATATAAGTGAGATCATGTGATATTTGTCTTTTTCTGACTGGCTTATTTCACTTAGCATAATTATCTCCAGATCCATCCATGCTGTTGCAAAACGTAAGATTTCCTTCTTTTTATGGCTGTGTAGTATCCCATTGTGTAAATGTACCACAGCTCATTTGTCCACTCACCTACTGATGGGCACTTAGGTTGTTTCCAGGTCTTGGCTACTATAAATAAAGCTACTGTGAACATAGTGGTGCATGTATTCTATTGAATTGGTGTTTCAGGATTCTTAGGATACATTCCCAGAAGTGGAATTGCTGGGTCATGAGGCAGTTCCATTTTTAATTTTTTGAGGCATCTCCATACTGTTTTCCCCAGTGGCTGCACCCATCTGCATTCCCACCAACAGTGCGGTAGGGTTCCCTTTTCTCCACATCCTCGCCAGCTCTTGTTCTTTGTTGATTTATTCATGACAGCCATTCTGGCAGGTGTGAGGTGATTTCTCATTGTGGTTTTAATTTGCACCTCTCTGATGATTAGTGACATCAAGTATTTTTTTTTTCCATATGTCTTGGCCATCTATATGTCCTATTACAAAAGTATCCATTCAGGTTATTTGCCCATTTTTAAAAATCGGAGTGTTTGTCTTCCTGGTGTTGAGTTGTATAAGTTCTTTATGTATTTTGGAAATTAACCCCTTATTAGATGTATCATTGGCAAACTTGTTCTCCCATACAGTGGGTTCCATTTTCATTTCGTTGATGGTTTCTTTTGCTGTGCAAAAGCTTTTAAATTTGACATAGTTCCATTTGTTTCTTTTTCTTTTATTTCCCTTGCTTCAGGAGATATATCAGCAAAAACATTGCTTTGTGGGATTTTGAGATTTTACTGCCTATGTTTTCTTCAGGATTTTTATGGTTTTGTGACTTACATTTAAGTCTTTTATTCATTTTGAGTTTACTCTTTTGTATGGTATAAGTTGGTGGTCTAGTTTTATTTTTTATGTATGTACCTGTCCAACTTTCCCAACATCATTTATTGAGGAGACTGTCTTTATTGTACACTCTTGCATCCCTTGTCAAATACTGACTATGAAGGCATGGTTTTATTTCTGGGCTTCTCATCACGTGCCATTTTTCTCTGAGGGGGGACCTAAAAAAGAATTTATTAGAAAAATTTAGTATTTATTCTTACCTGTTTAAATTTCAGTCACCTTCAAAGTACTCTCAATTCGATGTAATACGCCTATCGAGACATTTTTTTCACTGCTCAAAACCATTTTTGAGCTTGTCAATTGTGATGCCTTTTAGTGCTTCTGCCTTTTTTTTTTTGCTTGTTTTACCTCTTCCGCATTGGCAAAACATTTCCCTTTAAGGCCTTTTTTCATCTGGGGAAACAAAAGAAAGTTGCTTGTGGCAAGAGCGGATGAAAAGAAATGGAGGGACATGGAGGTCAGTATGTTTTTAGTGTAAAACTGCTGAACATTCAGTACAGTGTGGGCAGGTGCACTTGCAAGTCACCCATCATGAAATGGGCAAATGCCCATTTTTGAAAGAGTCTTCAAAAAAAAAAATTCACAGAAGCTAGTTGCAGCGACTTAAATAATGCCAGCTGGCACATTGATGCAGATGGATTCCTAGAACACTCACTCGGCAGGGGAAGCCAGTACTACAAAGGGCCTGCCCTCCAAGAGATAATTCTGGTTTTTGGGAGTTCCCCCTCATCTATGTCTGTTTTTATGGCAGTACCAGGCTGTTTTGATTACAATGGCCTTGAAGTAGTTTGATATCAGGTAGTGTGATTCCTCCAACTTTTTTTTCCTTTCTCAAGGTTGCTGAGGGTATTTGGGGTCTGTTTTGGTTTCATATAAATTTTTGTTTCCAAATAAAGCTAGAATGTTTGTTCTAGATTTCAAAATATACCATTAGTAATTTGATAGGAATTGTGTTGAATATATAGATTGCTTTGGTAGTATGGACATATTAGTGATATTAATTTTTCTAATCTATGAACATGGTATATGCTTCCACTTGTATCTCCCTGAATTTCTTTCTTCAATGGCCTATAGTTTTTCAAGTACAGGTATTTTACCTCCTTGGTTAAATTTATTCCTAGGTACCTTATTTTTTTGTTGCAGTAATAAATGGGATTGTTTTATTAGTTTATCTTTCTGATAGTTTAGTATTGGTATATAGAAAATCCGCCAATTTCTTTTTTTAAAGGATTTTATTTCTCTATTTTTAGAGAGGAGGAGAGGGACTGAGGGAAAGAGAGAAACATTGATCAGTTGCCTCTCGCCTGCCCTCAGCTGGGGACCTGGCATGCAACCCAGGCATGTGCCCTGAGCAGGAGTCAAACCAGTGACCTTTTGGCTAGTGAGACAAGGCCCAACTCAATGAGCCACACGAGTCAGGGTGCCACCAATTTCTAAATATTAATTTTGTATCATGCTACTTTGCCAAATTCATTTATTTGATCTAGTAGGTTTTTGTTGAGTTTTTAGGGTTTTCCATGTACAATATTATGTCATCTGTGGATAATGACAGCTTTACTTCTTCCTCTGCAATTTGAATGCATTTCATTTCTTCTTCTTGTCTGACTGTTGTGGCTAAGATTTCCAGTACAATGTTGAATAAGAGAGGTGAAAGCAGACATCCCCCCGTCTTGTTCTTGATCATAAGGGAAATGCTTTAGTATTTGCCTATTGTGTATGATGTTGGATATAGGTTTGCCAAGGTAATTTCCCTTTATTTCCACTTTACTGAGTGTTTTTTTTAATCATAAATGGATGCTGGATTTTATTAAAAGCTTTTTATGCATCTATTAACATGGTTATGTGATTTTTGCCTTTCATTTTGTTTATGTGATGTATCACATTTATTGATTTGTGAGTCTTGTACCAACCTTGCATTTTGGTATAAATTTCAGTTGGTCATGGTGTATAATCTTTTTAATGTATTGTTGGAGCCAGTTTGCTAATATTTTGTTGAGGATTTTAGCATCAATGTTCCCCAGGATATTGGTCCATAATGTTCTTTGTAGTGTCTTCAACTGGTCTTAGAGTTAGGATTGTGCTGGCCTTGTTAAGAGAGTTTGGGAGTCTTTCCTCCACTTGAATATTTTGCAGTAGTTTGAGGAGGACAGGTGTAAGTTCTCCTTTGAATAATTGGTAAAATTTGCCTGTGAAGCCTCTTGGTCCAGGACGTTTGTTTGCTGGGGAGTTTTTTGATTACTGCTTCAATTTCATTAGTTGTAATTGTTTTATTCAGTTTCTGATTCTTCCTCATTCACTTTGGAAGATTATATTTTTCTAGGGATTTATCCGTTTCTCCCATGTCATCCAATTTGTTTATATATGAGTATAATTGTTCATAGTATTTTCTTACAATCCTTTCTATTTCTACGATGTCAGTAGTTACTTCTACTCTTTAATTTTTTATCTTATTTATTTGGGTCCCCTCTCTTTTTTACTTGATGAGTTTGGTTAAAGTTTTGTCTACCTTGTTTATCTAGTCAAAGAACCAGCTTCTTGTTTTATTGATTTTTATTGTATTTTTTTTTTTAGTCTCTGGCATTTATTTTCACTTTGATATTTATTATTTCCCTCCTACTTACTCTGGGCCTCGTTTGTTGTTGTTTTATTCTAGTTGTTTTAGTTGTAGGGTTACGTTGTTTATTTGAGACTTTTCTTTTTCCTTGAGGTAGGCCTGTAATGCTGTGAACTTCCCTCTCAGGACTACTTTTGCTGTGTCCCATAGGTTTTGGGTTCTTGTATGTTCATTATCATTTGTTTTCAGGTAATTTTTAATTTCTTCCTTGATCTCATTGCTAACCCACTCATTGTTTAATAACATGCTATTTAACTTCAATGTGTTTGAATGTTTTTGAGTTTTTGAAAAGATTTTATTTATTTATTTTTGGAGAGAGGGGAAGGGAGGGAGAAAGCGAGGAAGAGAAATATTGATGTGAGACAGAAACATTGATCGGTTGCCTCTTCATGTCCCCACCTGGGAACCTGGCCTGCAACCCAGGCATGTGCCCTGACTGAGAATTAAACTGGCGACCTTCGTGTTTGCAGGCTGACACTCAATCCATTGAGCCACACCAGCCAAGGTGACTTTAAAAAAAATTATAGTTGATTTGTAGTTCATGTCATTGTGATCCAAGAAGATGCTTGATATGATTTCAATCTTCCTGAATTTATTAAGACTTATTTTATGTCCTAACATTGTGGACTGTCTTTTAGAATATTCCATGTGGACTTGAGAAGAATGTATCTTTTTGGTGCTTTTGGATGAAATATTCTGTAAATATTAATTAAGTCCGTCTGATCTAGTGTGTTATTTAAGGTCATTGTTGTCCGTTGAATTTTTGTCTGAACGGGCTATCCATTGATGACAATGGGTGGTAAAATCCCTGACTAAGACTATATTGCTTTTAGTCTCTCCCTTAAAGTCCATCAAGAATTTTAAAAAATATATTTAGGTGCTTTTATATTGTGTGCATATATGTTTACAGGATATGTTATATCCTCTTGTTGGATATA
This sequence comes from Mormoops blainvillei, assembly GCA_004026545.1. Lineage (NCBI taxonomy): Eukaryota > Metazoa > Chordata > Mammalia > Chiroptera > Mormoopidae > Mormoops > Mormoops blainvillei. The sequence continues at coordinate 48,713 of PVJD01003931.1, forward strand.
TCTCTTTAGTAATATATAGTAATTTTCTCTGTCTCTTGTTCTGTCCTTTGTTTTGAAGTCTATTTTGTCAGATATAAGTATTGCTACCTCAGATTTTGTTTTGTTTCCATTTGCATAGAATATATTTTCCCATTCCATCACTTTCCATCTGTGTGGATCTCTTATTCTGAGGTGGATCTCTTGTAGACAGCATATATGTGGGTCATGGTTTTCTTTTTTTAAATCCATACAGAAACCCTGTGTCATTTGATTGGATCAATTAATCCATTTACATTTAAGGTTATTGTTGGCAGATATTTATTTATTGCCATTTTATTTTTTATATCTATCTTCCACTCTCTATTTCTTCTTCTTCTTAAAGCAGCCCTTTAACATTTCTTTCAATTACTGGTTTGGTGGTAATGAACTTATTTGGCCTTTTTCTTTTTGGTCTGGAAAGCTCTTCATTTCACCTTCAATTTTAAACGATAGTCTCGCTGTATATAGTAGTCTTGATTGTAGGTCCTTGCTTTTAATCACTTTGAATACTTAATGCCAATCTATTTTGGCAGGCATTTTTTTTTTTAATTGAAAAATTAGCTGATGGTCTCATGGGAACTTCCTTGTAGGTAACTGTCACTTTCTTGTTGCCTCTAAGATTCTCTCTTTCCCTTTAACCTTTGCCATTTTAATCATGATGTGTCTTGGTGAGGGCTTTTTTGGTTTCATCTTGATTGGGACTCTCCATACTTCCTGAACATGTGTGATTTTTCTTTCACCAGGTTAGGAAAGTTTTCTGCTGTTATTTCTTCAAACAGATTCTTGATCCCTTGCTCATTCTCTTTTCCTTCTGGTGCTCCTAGGATGCAGTTGTTGTTACACTTGATGTTCTCCCAGAGGTTTCTTATACTTTTCTCACTTTAAAAAAATTATCTTTTCCTTTAGATTCTCTGCTTAGGTGCTTACTGTTATCCTGTCCTCTAAATTGCTGATTTGATCCTCTGTTTCATCTAACTGGCTGTTGATTTCTTCATGTGTATTCTATGTGCTTTTTAATGCTTACTATCGTTTTGTTTAAGCTCTCACTGAGATCATCCATTTTTCCCCTAAGGTCCTTGAGTATTCTTATAACCATTGTTTTAAACTTCGCATCTGGTATTTGGGTTGTTTCTTTTTCATCTAGTTCTTTTTCTGGGGATTTCTCTTGTTCTTTCATTTGGGACATATTTCTTTGTCTCCTCATTTTGTATCTGTGTATTAGGTAGATCTGCTGGGACTCTCAAACTTGTTGTGATGGTTTCATGGTGAATGTGTCTTGTTGGGTTGGTGGCACAATCTTCCAGCTCACCTGAGCTCCATGCTTCAGGAATGTTTATTGTGGGTTATGTGCACCCTCTGTTGTAACTGGGTCTTGAATGCTGTTGTCCATTTTGTGGGTGGAGTTAATGTTCAGGCTGGGTGACCATATGGGTAAGCTTTGATAACCATGTATGAGATGCTGTGCAGAGGCTGTCCCTGAAGGTGGGGTTGTTCCCAGCCGGGTCTGGTGCCTGCCAGAATCCCCCTATGGATATGCTGCTTGTGTGGATAGTGGGTAGAGGTCTGGTGTCGTCTGAAGCCATCCACTTGTTGTGTTTGCTCTGGGTTCACTTGGGTTAAATTCAGGTACAAGTTCTTTCAGACATTTTCTGTAACCGGCCTTGGGCCCCCCGTCTGGAGCTACTATTCACTGGTTGTGCCTTTGTCTACTGGACCTGAGTGTGCATGTGAGGGTCCAATCTGTGTAAAAAGGTCAGCTTCACTTAGCTTAGAGCTTGGGCAGTACTGTAAAAGAATCAAGGCTCACTGAGGCCTACCTGCACCTGTTGGCTCTTCTGTCTTCCCCTGTGGTTGCCTGGTCTTCCTCCAGAGCCTTCTGAAGAATAACTACAGGACGAGTCCAGGTTAGCCATGGTCCACAGACCCTCCCACAGGTTGGGGGCTTGGCAGGGAGAGGCAACCAAGGTTGAGAGGATAAGGCTAGTGGGTCCCCTACTTGAGGATCACACACTCAGGCACTCAATAAGGGAAAAAAGGCCCCTGCTTCAAAGCCAAACCACTCAATTTCTGCCAGAGGTGTCAACTCTAGTTGCCCCTTGATGTTGGTTGCAGCCAGCCGACCGCTCCGCAGGAGCGACCTCAGCCTCCCTGGGCTCAGATCGAAAGCGCCTCCTGCTGCGGGTGGCACTGCCCCAGCGTGCGGGAGGGTCCTAAGCACTTTGTTCCAGCCACAGATATAGTCTCTGAGGGTCCCACACTTGGAATGTCCCAGCTCTGGTCCACTTTCCCTTTCCCTTATGGAACTGTGCCCAGCAGGTCATGGTGTCCAGGACACTGCAGGGCTAATCCGGCCTGTCTCCCACTGAAGGCAGTGCTCGCAAGCCTGTAGGAGGGGGTGGGCACTTCCCCCTCCCTGGGGTAGCATGGCCCAAACTTGTAGGGAGACTGTATTTGCCTCTTTGCCATGTAATCACATGGCCCAGAACTCGCCCTTCTGTTTCCTGGACCAAAGCTTCCCCAGGGTATACCATCCAAAAATCCCAGTCCTTCATGGTTTTCTGGTCCCTTTGCCCTGCTGAACTCTGTCCCCCAGAGAGCATGGCTGTCTGGTCACCCCATGCCACTGCCAAAGTCCACAGGACGAGATTGAAATCCCTGCCCTGTGCGCCGCACTCTGATTCCCTTGCGTGTCTGGACTCAGCCGGATGAGGCAGCCAGGTGATTTGACAGTGCGGGTACTGGCTCTGAGCTCAAGTCAGAAAGATCAGCCCTCTTTCCCAAGTCACACAGTTCAGCCACTTTCAGGGTCTCCACCAAAAGCCTCCCCACCAAAAAGAGGGCCCCAACAGTCACTGGGGAGCATAGTTAGCATACCTCTCCGCAGGATCTGAGCATGGCAACGTGGCCTCGCCAGCAGTCTGATTCCAGGCTGTGAGCTCCCCGGGCTGCCCGGTGAGCCTCCCAGGTGAACCAGATCCGCACTGAGCTTCACCACCAGATGCTAGGCGGGCTTCTCTTCCCGTTTCTGTTGCTCTGACTTGGGGATCTCCGTGTGGGGTTGGGACCCTATGTTCCTGGGGGGAGGGTTTCACAGCTACAATATCCCTTCAGCCTCTCAACCACTGCTGCACCTGAGTATGGGGCTATCCCTTCCCATGTCTCCGTCTGTCTTGTCAGTTTCTATGTAGCTTCTTTTGTAATCCTTGGTTATCATATTTCATATCAGCTAGCTTTCACTGGCTTGTTCAGGTAGACCGCTCTGTAATTTTGTTGCAAATCTGATTTGGGGCTGGGAGCAGGTAGGAGTTGCTTCCACCCTGCAGCCACCTTGGAATCTGCTGACCATTCTTAAGCATGTGTTCAGTCGGATTCATTCACAGTGCTTTGTGTTCCACATGACCTGAGCTCACCCTCACAATAGCTCCACTTTAATCTACAAACATGAAATCTGAGGCCTAGAATGTGAGAGATTCGCTCAAAGTTGCCCAGCTCAAGGTCACCATGGCACCCTCCATGGTTTCCACCCAGAAGTCTGGATACGGAAGCCATATCTGCATACACGATTCTTTCCTGCTTCTCCCGGTAAGGAGAGAATACATTTACTTACAAAGTAACAGAGGAGGGAGTTGTTGAAGGTGACAGAAGTCTTGCACGTGAGCACGTGGACCGACCCGCTATCTCGGCTGACCTGGAGCACGCCGCCGTCACGCCGGAGCCTGTGCTTCGGAAGCTCTTGGATGAATGGCACGTGCTCATGGGAGAAGGTCGTGAGCTTTTAGAATTATACCAACGGAAAAGGGATAAAAGGGAAGTGGAGGTATTTCTTCTGATTTGGAGAAGATAAACATGAATTTAACTTCAGGAGGAATTAAAATTGTTCTGTGTCACCATAAACCCCACCCATATTTAGATATGTGACATTTGGGGCGTGAGGAAATTTAAGGGCGTCTTATCTTCGGTTCTGCGTCTGTGCTCAGTGACGCTGCTGGTGTGCGGACCAGTACAGGCGCGGGTCCCTCCTCCAACAGGCAGCTTCTGGAGCCAGGTGTCAGGGATCAGGCTCAGTGGTAAGCGATTGAAACCTCACATCACATAAATATTTACTCATTTCCTTTGGTGACCCTTAGAGCCTGATTCCACCAATACAGCACCTGCAACTCTGAAAATCGCCCTGAAAGAGTGCATTCCGTGACCTTGAATCTGAATTCCTCCCAGGGAAGCACGGAGGTGCCAGGGTACAGGCGCTCCTCTCCCTGCCAGGGGACTCCGAAGCTGTGTGAACAGAAGATGTCAGACAACCGTAGCTCAATGACTCATTGACAGAGTCTCTGGGAAAAAGCGACAGTGAAAATCCAGGGCACAACTGCTGCGATGAAAAGCAGCACAGACCCTTTCAAAGACCATAAGCAGGAAGGAATGCTTGTGTCACCGGCCGTTGCTTTCGAGGGTGTTTTGAGGTCTGTGCTGGCTGTTCTGTTTGTTTTTCTCCCCCACTGTAGAGTGGGCCGAGTCTGGGGCTAGGAGAGTGCAAATCCCTACGGCTGAGGCAGTGGTGAACAGGACCCAGGCTAGGGAGAAAAGCATGGGTGCCCTGGGGAGATGGTTTCAGGAGCCCAAAGCCACAGTGACTACGACATTATTAGCAAGGGAGAGCAGGTCAGATCAGAGGATGGAGGACCCCATGTTGTCAAAGAAGGCAAAACACCGGTGGAGAAGGGGATGGCATGATGGAGGTGGGAGTAGCTGAATGGTTTGGTTTGTAACTATGCAAGCTCTCAGCGAGTCAGGGGACGGTGTCAGGGTAAGGGGCGGGGGCACCAGATGCAGTTGTACCAGCACAAATGCAGGGACATTTTATTCGCTCCAGAAAAATGATCATCAGAAAATACAAGTTTCAATTAGAGCAACCCCACTAAATAAGAAAGTGCCCCGGAGGCCCCTCACAGAGCATTTGTAAATGAATGAAACTGAGTTATAACCCAGTCCACTGCTTGCCTGAAGACAGAACAGAGCCTAGTTTTCCCAGATCCAGTCAGGGAAGACATGCCATCTGGCGTCGGCTCACCCCTCCACCGTACCCTCCAGAGGACCGCTGTGACCCCCCTCAGCAGAAGCCAGTCACCTCCTCTTACCTCCTGGATGCCAAGCAATCTGCAGTCACATGAGCTGGACTATCGAGTTGTCCATACATTTGAACAAGTATGTTGCTTGGTTATGTCTCCAAATAAGATACAAACAGAATCTTAGTATCTCCCAGAGTCACAGTAATAAAAAGCATAACCATATATGAGCTGTTTTACATAACCGTATATGTAAAACACAGAAAAATATGGATCTCACATTTGACATCATACGGTTGATCCCCTTTGAAGTTCTCTTCTCCATTAGCTTCTAGGATAAAGTGTACTGATTCTGTTCATTCATTTATTCACTCGCTTATTCACCTGGTATTTATTGGGTGTCCATACGTGCCAGTCACTCCAAGGTACTGGGGAAAGAGCTTTGATTCAAATGGAAAAAACATCCTCCTGTCCTCATGTAGCTTACAGTCTGTCTCACTAGTGTCCACTCACTTTGCTGTGTTTTTCCTCTTTGTCTTTAATTAAATATGCCTGCTACACGCCAAGACCTGTGTCGAATGTGTGTCATCTATTAGCTCATTTGATCCTGAGTGGCACTAGCACTGTCCTCACACATCAGGGGAAGTGGGACTGACAAAGTTGACACGGCCCCTCTAAAGACCCTCAGCTAGGGGTCTGCAGCCTGGGGCGGGGCGCACTTCTCTGTCAGGGAGCCGCCTGCGCTTTGCTTTCTTTTGTAACCTCAGGTTTTGCTCACACCTGTCCGTGGCTGTTCTCAAACAATCTATCCATTTTCATTATCCACCTAGCCTTTCAGCAGACAGTCTCAAACCGTTTAGACTTGGCCTTCCGCCAAAGCTACAGGCCAAGCCCTGGTCCTTAGAATAAGGATGAGTGTCATGGCAGGGTTCCACAAGGACCTGAGTCACTTGGCCTGGCTTCCCCTGGGACCTTATCTGCTGCCACTCTTCCTCATCTGGCCACAAACCGGCCTGCCTGGGGTTGGCAAGGGGCGGGTCTGGCTCTCTCCACTGCAGCTCTTGTGGGCTCTGCCCTCTCAACTGCTCTGCTGGCCACAGCCCCTTCCCACCTGTGGTTTGCACTCACCCTTCGGGTGTTAGCTCAGAGACCCCCGAGGGTCCCACCTCGCCCCGCAGGCCGGTTTAGAGCCCTCTGTTATATTCTTGCAGCACTGGTGAGTCTCCTTGTCCCAGTTATTAGGCTCCTTGAGAGCTGGGCCACATGTCTTTCGCTCGCCTTGTGTCTGAGAGCCCGGCTGCCCCACCGACTAGATTGCCGAAGACACGCCTACCCTCACTTCAAGTTCAACAAAATGGAAATTACGTTTTGCTCAGATGGCAGACATGTCCGTTTTCCCATGACCTAATGACCTCACCATACTCATCCTCAGTCGGGATCACATCCTTTCTGTCAAATCACCTTGCTCCTGACCTGTCTTTCTCAATCTCCTCATGACACAGGTGCAGCACTGATGGCCTCTGCTCATTGTTCTTCTGAGGAATGTCTTGGCCCACAGCATAGTCGCCTCTGAGATTCGCTTTGTGACAATCAGAACACCCATGCAGCCCTCCCGGGACCCTCTCGGAACGCAGCCAGATACTTGCTCAAATGTTCTGAATGCTGCTGGACTATAGACCTGTCATCACACACACGTCTGTTTGGGCATCTATCTTCCTTTCAACTCATCTACTCGTTTTTGTTTTTTTGTTTGTTTGTTTTTTAATCATTAACTAATTAACAGGAGGTAGACAGATTAAGGTTTGGAAAAAATATGTTAAGAAATTATACATGTAAGGATGAGGAGGACATGAACACAGTGGAGGAAGGAGCTCAGCCCATCTCCAAGTTTACTGGTGACGAAAACAGGAGCAGAGTAAGGCGCACAGTGAAGGGCTCCAGCTAGAAACGTCCAGTTGACTGGATACCTCAGTGTTAATTTATCTTGGTGGCCCAGGGCCTGTGCGTTGTCGCTTTTCCCTGGGAATGGCTCCTCCGGCCTCCTGACCCCAAGGCTGCCGGTAAACCCATGCGTGTGCGCACTCATCCTAAGGCCGGGCCCCTCGCCAGCGCGCAGAACCGACTGAGCTGATAGCGCAGGCAGCGGGCTGCAGGGCTCCTCCCGAGCGAGCGTGCGGACCGGTCTGAGCTGATAGCGCAGGCGGCAGGTGGCAAGGCCCCTCCCGAGCGAGCGTGCGGACGGGTCTGAGCTGATAGCGCAGGCAGAGGGCGGCCGGGCCCCTCCGGAGGGAGCGGACCGGAGGGAGGTAGCACCGACCGCGCGAGACCGGCGGCATGGCCGCGGGGTCGCCTGGGCAGCGGCTGCGCGAGGAGGCGCGGTGCCCCGTGTGCCTGGACTTCCTTCAGGACCCGGTCAGCGTGGACTGCGGCCACAGCTTCTGCCTGCGCTGCATCTCCGAGTTCTGCGACAGGTCGGACAGCGAGCAGGGAGGCATCTTCGCCTGCCCGCAGTGCCGCGGCCCCTTCACGCGGGAGGGCTTCCGGCCCAACCGGCAGCTGGCCAGCCTGGTGGACGGCGTGCGGCGGCTGGGGCCGTGCGCAGGGCCCCCGCAGGCGCAGTGCGCGCGGCACGGCCAGGAGCTCAGCCGCTTCTGCGAGGAGGACCAGGCGGCGCTGTGCTGGGCGTGCGACTCAGGCCCTGAGCACAGGGGCCACCGCACGGCGCCGCTGCAGGAGGCCGCCCAGCGCCACCAGGTGAGCTGTGCCCGCGAACGCGCTGGGTGGGCCGACTGGCCTGGCGGAGCCCTCCGACCGGAGCAGGCCCAGTGGAGGTGTCCGTGACACCGCCTGATTACAGGGACTGGCGCCCGACCCGGAACCCTCCTCCCACCCCGCTGTGTCCCTGACACTCTGCTCCGCGTGCTCCCAGCGCCCTGCCTCCTGGAACCCTCTCCCCCCAACCTGCGTGGCGCCCCTGGCATTCCGCTTCTGAGTGGGTCGCTCCCACAGCACACTCTGGTGGGAGTGGTGTGTCCCTGCCTTTGCTCCAGGGTAACGCCATCTGGGACCCCTGTTAAGGGGCTGACACGCATTCCTTGCAGGGGTGTCCAACCTTTTGGCGTCTTTGGGCCAAACTGGAAAATGTAGAGTTAGTTGTCTTGGGCCATGCATTAAGTACACAAACGCTAACAGAAACTGATGAGCAAAAGAAAGGTTTTAAGTAACTTTACGATTTTGTGTTGGGTTGAACTCATAGCCATGGTGGGCCGCATGCAGGCCAGGCGTTGGACACCCCTGTGACGGTCCCTCTCTCCCAGGTAGCCTTCCCGTCAGGTACTTCTTCCAGTTTCCTTCTCCCAGGCTGATGTCTGGGCCCCACAGCTGGAGCCGGGCGTCAGGGCCGTGTGCTCGGTTACAGGTGTGCATCTTTTTGGTAAATGCGTTCTAACCATTACTATTGGCATAGTGCCTTCCTTTTGCATAGTGTTGCTCTCTACCTTAATTAATACTGTTACCAAACGACCGTTGCGTCTGAACATTAGTTAAGAATGGTGCTCGAGTAGGCACAGGGCCCTGAAGTAGGAATTCAGGAGCTAAGGGCACAGGGCAGGTCTTTGTTCAGCTCATATTTGAGGGCTCAGGGTGAGAACACTTAAATGAAGAGGTGCCTCGTAGGGGTATTTGGCCCCCAAAAGGGACATCTGTGGCACTCTATAAATAGAATTCTCTTTCCTGGTGCTCTTCAAAAGTTCTTGGACATGGTCTGAACACATTTAAATTCGTGACATCTGCCACAGCTACTAACACAAAGAAGGTCAAAAGCTTGTTAAATGTACTGACATCTTTTCCTGAAATATCACAATGAAATAATTTTAAAAATCTTTTTGTTTTAAAACCAGATTTGGGGTATTTATCCCCTTCGCTTCCTTCCAGCTTGCCTAGAAGCATCTCTGAATTCTCTTCTTGGTTTTGGTTGCTGTCTACAAAACCCAGTTGCTGGTGCTTTTCTAGCTCGTCTTTTGTAGAATGTTTCTGCCTTTTTTTCACTGAAAGCACCACACAGAGCATGGCCAGTGTAATATTTCTAGAGAAGTTTTTGGTATTTTAGTAGTCTTTCAATTAAATACCAAATAAATATCTTCTGAACTTCTTTGCCTTTGTCTTGATTTGTTGGGCTCTATGTTCTGTTTGTACAATTGCCTTAACCAACCGAGATCCAGCAACACTAGCTGGACCTAACAGCTGCCGTCCCCAACCCCCACAGGCCTTAGTCGCCTCCTTGCTTTTGCTCAGTTTCTCTGGTGGGAGGGAGCTTTTCTTCACCTATGTGATTCTATTCCTCGCAAACACTAAAACAAATGCCACTTTGCTCATGTTAAATCCACCATGAATCCTGCTGTATTTTATTAGCCTTATGTTACATCATTATTATTATCGTCATCATTGTTATATATATATATTTTTAGAAGTAGTTTGTAGGACTTGTGAATGACTTTGGCAAGTATGTTTTCTATTTTTTTCCTGAGACTTACTGAATGACTTTGGGTAGAGTTTTAAAATGTGTGCTCTCTGTAAATAAAGTATGTGTTTACCTCTAGCAGGGGCCTAGGGTGGAAGGGAAATTTAATTCTCATTAAATTATTTTCTACTTTTTGTAAGATTTACAACATTCTGTATTTCTTTATTTTTTTAAAAATAGATTTTATTTATTTATTTTTAGAGAGGGGAAGGGAGCGAGAAAGAGAGGGAGAGAAACATCGGTGTGTGGTTGCCTCTTGCTCGACCCCTACTGGGGACCTGGCCCGCAACCCAGGCATGTGCCCCCACTGGGAATGGAACTGGCGACCCTTTGGTTCACAGGCCCCTGCTCAATCCACTGAGCTACACCAGCCAGGACCTACATTCTGTATTTCTTTTTCATTGAATAAATAGTAACTTACATGGTTTCTTGTTGCCTAATAATACTAAACACTTTTCTGATTATAAAGCAGTAGATAATTTTCAGAAGTCGACATACACAGATGCAGGAATAACACCATCCCTCTCTCAGACACTAGTAGGCGAGGTTTTATGCACTGAACATTTTCACTCAGCTCTGCCTAGTTTTTATAGATTACTTCAAGCATATTTTTTCCAAAATTGGTAGGACGTTACATAAAATATACTTATTTTAGTTGACTTTAAAATTGTGAGCATTTCTTGTTATCAAACACCTTATTCTTGTTATTAAGCACCTTATTCTTATTATTAAGCACCTTATGTTAATTAAGCACCTTGTTTTAATTTCATTCTGTTAGTATAAAATACATTTTTCCTACCCCCGACTTTAAAAGAATCCTTGGGGTATTTATTAATTTTTCTATTATTTTCTTTTTTCTGTTACTTTTTTATTGTATTTTTTTCATTACCATTTATACCTCCTTCCCCCCAGCTATCACCACAGTACTGTCTGTGTCCATGAGTCCTTTTTCTTTTCTGCTCACTTCCTCCAACCCCTCTCCTCGCCCCCCCACCCCAGCTGTCATCCTGGTCTCTATGAGTCTGTCTCTATTTTGCTTGTTAGCTTAGTTTGTTCATTAGATTCCACAGATGAGAGAAATCACACGGTATGTGTCTTTCTCTGACTGACTTATTTCACTCTGTGTAATGCTCTCCAGGTCCATCCATGCTATTGTAAAGGCTAAAATTTTCTTCTTCAATATTTTGGTTAGTTACCGGTTTACTATTTTAAATAATGCCGCAGTAAACATACATTTACTAAACCTTTGGTTCTGCCTGGCATTGACATTTAAAGTGTATTTATGTTTAACTCAGCTGTGATGAGGTTGGACATCTTTGTGCGCTCATGCCACCTGTTCTAGGTGATCGCCACAGAGTCTCACGCACCTTGTCGGGACAGGTGCTGCGTGAGGGTGTCTGTAATGGTCTCAGCATATCTTCCCAAACAGGCAGATCTCCAGACGGCCCTGGAACTTGTGAAGAAAGAGATGGAGGAGGCCTTGACTCAGGAGGCGAACGTCGGGAAGAAAACTATCATTTGGAAGGTATGAGAATATCGTTATTTCAGGAGGCTTGTCCTTCTGAAGGATCCAAATTTGAGTCCTTACATCACTCTTCCCTGGCCAACACTTCTGTTATGTCTGTGCCCTTCTTAGCTTTAACCCCCACCCAAGTCACAGGCAGCTTTGCTGACGTGGCTCTCACCGAAACTCATTACCTCGTCTCTGGAGCCTCGGGCAGCCTCCTGCTGCCACTGCGGGTGTGAAGACAGGACTTTCTGGACGAATGAGTGCTGAACATTTCTTAGCATCGGTGTAGATGAAGCAGAGCTAGACGTGATCCCTCACGCATAGCGGAGGGTCATGTCGACGTTCGACCTCTTTACCGTGTACATATTCTCTCGTCCATACATCATTGGCTCGTTGTTTTCTTTTAGTCACCTACGCACGCACACTCGCAGAATGGTTCTCGGATGGGCAGTGTTCAATTCCGCAGACAATTTTTGTTGTCACAACTGGGTGCTGGGGAGTGTTACTGGCATCTAATTGGTAGAGGCCAGGAATGCAGCTAAGCAACCACAAATGCACAGGACGGCCTCGAAACCCACAACAAGGAATAATCGGGTCATATATCAAATAGGGTCCGTTTAGATTGAGAACCTGTGTATACAAACTATATGTGAAATATAGTATACCATATAGAAAATTTATTTGATAGAATATTACTTTTTTATTCGGTTAGAGATAGGTTTTGAGTTAAGGTTAGTGTTAGGGTTAGGGTTAGAATTAGTTTCGAGGTCATAGTTTGGGTATAAATTAGAGTTAAGATTAGGGTTAGGGTAAAGGCTAGGGTTAAAGTTAGTTTTAGGGTTAGGGTTGGGGTGAGGGTTAGGTTTTGAGTTACTGTTAGGTGTAGAGTTGTGGTTATGGTTAGAATTAGTTAGGTTTGAGTTTAAGATTAGAGAGGTTTAGTGTTAGTTTTGAAGTGTAAATTAGGTTAGGGTTAGTATTAGGTTTAAGTTAGGGTGAGGACTAGTGTTGGGTTAGGGTTAGGGTTAAGTTTGCATTAGTGTTAGGGTTAGAGTGGGGATAAGTGTTAGGCTGAGTTTATAGCAGGGTTGGGCTTAGAGTTAGCTTTAGTTTTACAGTTGATGTGTACATTAAGGTTATGGATAGGATTTGGGTTCGGGTTAAGTTTGGGTTTAGTTTTAGACTTGAGAATATGATTAGGGTTAGAGATAGCTTTGAGATTGTGGTTTAATTTTAAATTAGGGCTGAGGTTAGGGTTCTGAGCTAGGGTTAGGTTTACCCGTAGGGTTAGAGTGAGCTATAGGGTTACAGTTAGCGTTTATTTTATGATTAGAGCTAGGGTTAGTGTTAAGGTTAGAGTTAGCTTTGAGGTCAGGGAAATGGTTTAAATTAGGGTTAGGGTTAGCTTTAGAGTTAGGTTTTGGCTTAAACAAGGTTTAAGTTTAGGAATAGTGTTAGGATTCACTTTATATTTAGGGTATGGAGTAAGTTTAGTGGTATAGTTATCTTGAGATTAGGGTTTGGGTTTAAATTAGGAATAAATTTAATGTTAGGGTTTGGTTAAGTGCTAGGGTTAGGTTTAAGTTTAAAATTAAGGTTAGGGTTAGGGTTAAGTTTTGAGAAAGGGTTCAATTTATGCTTAAGGTTAGAGTTGGTTTTAGGGTTAGGGTTAAACTTATGGTTGATTTAATGATTAGAGTTAGAGTTAGTAATAAGGTTCGACTTAGCTTTGAGGTTAGAGTTTAGGTTAATTTATTTTTAAAATTTTGTATGTGTTTCAGGTGTATAGCATAGTGGTTAGATCGTTGTATAATTTATGAAGGGAGCCCTGATAACTTTATTACCCAACTGACACCACACATAGTTATTACAGTATTACCGACTGTGTTCCCTCTGCTGTGCTTGATGTACCGTGAGTATTTTGTAACTTCTTACTCCCTCCAACTTTTTCACGCATCCATCCCACCTCAGCCTCTTCACCGTACCTGTCCATGACTCTTTCTGTTTTGTTTGTATGTTTATTTTGTTCTTTAGATTCCACATATAAGTAAAATCATATGGTATTTGTCTTTCTCTGACTTATTTCTCTTAGCATAATAACCACTAGGTCCATCCATGTTGATACACATGGTCAGATTTCATTCTTTTTTATAGGTGAGTAATATTCCATTGTATGTAAGTACCACCTCTTTATCAAACAAGCTGTTGATGTGCATCCACTTGGGTTGCTTCCATGTCTTTGTTATTATAAATAACACCGCAATGAGCACAGGTGTGCATACATCTTTTCAAATTAGTATTTGGTACTCTTTGGATGTATTCCCAGAAGTAGAATTAATGTGTCATAACATATTTCTATTTTTTACTTTTTGAGGAATCTTCACAATGTTTTTTATAGTGGCTGCACAAATTTACAGCACCAACAGTGCATGAGGGTTCCTTTTTATTCACATCCTCGCCAACGCTTGTTGCATTTTGATTTATTGATGACAGCTGTTCTGATAGGTGTACGATGACATTGAGCATCTCTTCACGTATCTTTTGGCCCTCTGTATCTCCTTTTTGGGGAGTGTCTGTTCAGATCTTCTGCCCATTTTTAAACTGGATTGTTTGTGTTTTTGGCTTTGAGTTGTATGAGTTCACTGAATTTTGGATATTAACCCCTTATTGGATGTGTTATTGGTGAATATCTGCTTTCATTCAGTAGGTTGTTTTTTTGTTTTGTTGATGTTTTCCTTTGCTGTGCAAACCCTTTTTAGTTTGATGTAGTCTGATATGTTTATTTTTCCTTTTGTTTCCCATGCCCAAGGAGTTATACCAGAAAACATATTACTAAGAGCAATGTCTGAGAGTTTACTGCCCATACTTTTCTTCAAGAAGTTTTATGGTTTTGGGTCTTACACTTAAGTCTTATTAAACGGAAGACTTAAATAAATGTAAGACTTATATAAAGACTATAAATAGTCTTTAATCTACTTTGAGTTTATTCTTGTATATGGTGTGATAAGATGGTCTAGTTTCTTTTTTTGCATGTATCTGTTCAGTGTTCCTAATACCATTTATCGAATAGACTGTCTTTGCTCCATTGTATATTCTTGTCTCCTTTGCTCTCTTTTAATTGATCATATAGCATGGGTTTATTTCTGGGCTCTCTATTCTGTTCCATTGGTCAATGTGTCTGTTTTTATGCAAGTGCCATGCTGTCATGATTACAAGGCCCTGTATGTGATTCCTCCAACTTTTTTCTTTTTTTTCAAGATGGCTATGGCTGTTAGGGACCTTTTGTGGTTCCATATAAATTTTAGGATTATTTATTCTAGTTCTGTGGAAAATGCCATTGATATTTTGATAGGGATTGCATTGAATCTATAGATTGTCTTGGGTAGTGTGGACATTTTAACGATGTTCCTTATTACTTTCCATGAACATGGTATATACTTCTATTTATTTGTATCTTCTCCAATATTTATAATTTTCCGAGTACAGTTCTTCTACCTCCTTAGGTAAATTTATTCATAGGTATTTTTTAATGCAGTTGTAAATGGGGTTGTTTTCTGAGTTTCTCTTTCTGATAGCTCATTATTGGTGTATAAAAAAGAAACTGATTTCTGAATATTAATTTTATTTCCTGCTACTTTACTGAATTTATTTCTCAGTTCTAATAGATTTTTGGTGGAATCATTAGGTTTCTCAATGTATAGTATTATGTCATCTGCAAATAATGACAGTTTTACTTCTTCCATTTCCAGTTTGGATGCCTTTTAGTTCTTTTTCTTGTCTGATTGTTTTTGCAAGTATTCCAATACTGTGTTCAATAAAAGTGGTGGAAGTAGGCAATGTTATCTTGTTCCTGATGTTAAGAGAAACACTTATAGCTTTCCCCCATTCAGTATGATGTTAGCTGTGGGTTTGTTATATATGGACTTTATTATAATGTTGTGGTATGTTCCCTTTATTCCCACTGTACTGGAGTTTTTCTCATAAATGGGTGCTGGATTTTGTTAAATGATTTTTCTGCATCTATTGATATGATTATATGATTTAATTTTTTATTTTGTTTGTACGCTGTATCACATTAATTGATTTGTGGATACTCAGCCAACATTTCATCCCAGGAATAAATCCCACTTGATCATGCCGTATGCTCCTTTTAATACATTGCTGAATTCAATTTGCTAATGTTTTATTGAGGATTTTTGCATCTATGTTCATCAGGATATTAGACTATAAATTTCTTTTTCTTTTTCTTTTTTTGATGATGTCTTTGTCTTATTTTGGAATCAGAGTAATGCTGGCCTCATAAAATGAGTTTCAGAGCCTTATCTCCTCTGTAAATTTTTGGAATAATTTGAGAAAGATAGGTGTTAATTCTTCTTGAATATTTTATAAAATTCATCTGTGAAGCCATCTGGTTCAGATTTTTTGTTAATGGGAGCTCTTGATTACTGATTTGATTTCATTGGTGGTAATTGGTCCCTTCAGATTTTCTGTTTCTTTTTGATTCAGTCTTGAAATATTGTATGTTTCCAGGAATTTCTCCATTTGCTACAGATTGTCTAATTTGTTTGTGTATAATTGTTTATAGTATTTTCTTATATTCATTCTTTCACTCCTCATTTTATTTATTTGGGTTCTCTATTTTTCTTGATGACTCTGGTTAAGCCTTTATCAATTTTGTTTATTTTTCAAAGAAACAGCTCTTCGTTTCATTGATCTTTAACATTATTTTTTATACTCCAGTTTACTTATTTTTGCTCTAATTTTCTTATTTTCTTTCTTCTACTCCCTTGGGCTTTGATTGTTGTTGTTGTTGTTATTATTATTATTATTATTACTTTTTTTTTTAGTTTTTTTTTAGGTGTAAGCTTAGATTGTTTGAGATTTTTCTTTTTGTCTTGAAGTAGGCCTGTATTGCTATGAATTTCCCTCTTAGGACTGTTTTGCTTTATCTCACGAATTTTGGGTCCTTGTATTTTTGTGTTCATTCATTTCAAAGTACCTTTTGGATTCTTCCTTTATATCATGGTTAACCCTTTCATTGTTTAGTAACATGATAGTTCACTTTCATGTGTTTGTGTGTTTTCTACAATTGAGTTCTAGATTCATTCTATTGTGTTTGGAGAAGATGCTCAATTTATTTATTTTGAAAGAGAATTGGATTATGTATTTATTTATATTTATTTATTTTAAATAAATTTATTGGGGTGACATTGGTTAATAGTATCATATAGGTTCCATGTGTACATTTATATGATACATGATCTATATATTGCATTGTGTGCCCACCACCCGAAGTCAAATCATCTTCTTTAACCATATACAGAATCTGGCACAAATAATGCCCCTTTTTAATTACAAAATCTTTTATTACAAAATCGTAAGCATGTAATTCTGTAACATAATAATATTACAGTCAAGCACCCCATATGACATTTTAGGTGAAATGTTCAAATTAAAACTATAAATTATTACACCCATATTGTTACCCTACCAACCACACTCAAGCAGGCCTTACTTCTGCCAGACCCTGTATTTGCCCTCTCTACCATTTACTTAACCCCTCTTCCCTCTGGTAACCGCCATAGTGTTACCTGTATCTACAAGTTTGAGTTTTATATTTCACAAATGAGTGAAATCACATGATTCTTAGCTTTTTCTGATGGACTTATTTTGCTTAGCTTAATATTCTTAAGGTCCATCCATGTTGTCATGAATGGCAGTATTTCATGTTTTCTTATGGCTTGTAGTATTCCATTGTATATATGTACTACATCTTCTTTATCCAATCCTCTGTTGAAGGAGAGACACTTTGATTGTCTCCATGTGTTGGCCACTGTGAATAATGTTGCAATGAACATAGGGGTGCATATCTCTTTGCAAATAAATGTTTTTGAGTTTTTCAGGTAGATACCCAGGAGAGGGTTTGCTAGATCATGTGGCAACTCTATTCTTAAATTTATGAGAAACTGTCAGAGTCCACAGTGGCTGTACCAGTTTGCATTCCCACCAGCAGTGAATGAGAGTTCTTTTTCTCCACAACCTCTTCAACACTTGTTATTGCTTGTTGTGTTGATAATAACCATTTAACAGGTGTGCCGTGGTATCTCATTGCAGTTTTGATTTGCATTTCCGTAATAGCTAGTGAAGTTCAGCAATTTTTCATAAATCTGTTGGTTTGTTTGTATATCTTTTTGGGAGAAGTGTCTGTTTAGGTCCTCTTCACATTTTAAATTTTTAATTTAAAAAATGTTTAAAAAAGATTTTACTTATTTTTAGAGAGAGGGGAAGGGAGGGAGAAAGAGAGGGAGAGAAACCTCACTGTGTGGTTGCCTCTCATGCTCCCCTTACTGAGGACCTGGCCCACAACTCGGGCATGTGCCCTGACTGGGAATCAAACTGGCGACCCTTGGCTTCGCAGTCCAGAGCTCAGTCCACTGAGCCACGCCAGCCAGGGCTCTCCCATTTTTTAATTGGACTGTTTGTTTTGTGCTGAGTTGTATGAGTTCTTTATGTATTTTGGATATTAACCCCTTGTTGGAGCTCTTAGCCAATGTCACCCCCATTTGGTTGCTTGCTTTCTTTTGTTGTTCTCATTTTCCTTTGCTGTACAGAAACATTTTAGTTTGATATAGTCCTATCCATTTATTTTTACCTTTACTTCCCTTCCCTTTGTAATCAAATTCATAAAATCTTCTCTACAACCAAGGTCCATAAGTTTAGTACCTATTTTTTTGTTCTATGTAATTTATTTTTCAGATCTTATATTTAGGTCTTTGATCCATTTTGAATCAATTTTTTTACATGGGGACACACCGTAATCTACTTTTGTTCTTCTGCTATGGTTTCCCTATTTTCTGAGAGTCATTTATTGAAGAGGCTTTCTTTTCTCCATTGTGTGTTTTTAGCTTCATTGTTAACAGAGGCGGATTTAATGGCAGGCGCACCAGGCACGCACCCTGGGCCCCGACTTCTGAAGGCATGTATTATTATTTTCCCTGTCTCTCTCTCTCTTTTTTAAGGGACCCAATATTTTCTTCTGTGCCCGGGGCCTCAACTGACCTTAATCCACCTCTGATTGTCAACAGTTATTTTCCAGTTTTATTTCTGGGCTCTCAGTTCTTTTCCATTGGTTCGTGTGTCTGTTTTTCTGTCAATACCATGCTGTTTTGATTATCGTAACTTTGTAGTATACCTTAAAGTCAGGTACTGTGATATCTTTGGCTTCATTCTTTATACTCAGGATTGTTTTGGCTTTTTGGGGGTGATGTCTTCTGTGTTTCCATTCAAATCTGATAATTTTTTTGTTCTTGTTCTTTAAAAACTGACATTGATTATGATGGGGATTGCATCAAATCTGTATGTTGCCTTGGGTAATATGGACATAGTTAAAACGTTGATTCTTCCAATTCATGAACAGGGAATATTTTTCCTTTTCATTGTGTCTATTCCAATCTCTTTTAATAATACTTTGTAGCTTTCAGTATATAAGTCCTTCACATTCTTCGTTAAGATTATTCCTAAGGTATTCTATTCTTTTGATTGCAATTGCAAAAGGAATAGTTTTTTTTTTCATTTGTTTTCCTGAAATGTCATTGTTTTTATAGAGGAAAGCAGGGGATTTTTTGTACATTGATTTTGTAACTTGAAACTTTACTGTATTTCTTAATTGGAAAAAGTGACACATTTACTTCTTTATTTCCAATCTGGATGCCTTTTATTTCTTTCTCTTGCGTGATTGCTCTGACTAGGAATTCCAGAACTATGTTGAATGAGAAGCATGAGAGTGGACATCCTTATCTCATTCCTGATCTTAGAGGAAAAGCTTTCAGTTTTCACCATTGAGTATGATATTGACTGAGGGTTTGTCACACATGATCTTTATGATGTTGGGGTACTTAACCTTCCATACCCATTTTATTGAGTGTTTTAATTATAAATGGATGTTATGTCGTATCAAAATTTTTTCTGCATCTGATAAGGTCACATGATTTTTATCCTTTGTTTTGCTAATGTATGTATTACACTGATCAGTTTGTGTATGTTGAGCCATTCTTGTACCCCTGGAATGAGTCCCACTTGATCATGATATATTATTTTTTAAATATGTTGTTGTATTCAGTTAGCTCGTATTTTGTTTAGGATTTTTACATCTGTATTAATCAGAGCTATTGGTCTGTAGTGTGTGTGTGTGTGTGTGTTTTATACTTGCCAGGTTTTGGTATCAGGGTTATATTGGCCCCTTAAAATACATTAGGAGGTATTGTCCTTTCTTTAATTGTTTGGACTAGTTTGAGGATAGGGATCAAATCTTTGAATGTTTGGTAGAATTCACTAGTGAAGATATCTAGTTCTGGACTTTTAGTTTTTGGGAGGTTTTGGATGTTTGTTTCAATTTCCTCACTATTGATCATTCTACTTAAATTATCAGTTCTTGATCCAGTTAGGAAGGTTGTATATATCTGAAAACTTATCCATTTCTTCTAGGTTATTGAATTTGGTGGCATATAGCCTTTCATAGTATTACATATGATCCTTTGTAAATCTGTGATGTCTCTGGTAACTTGTCTTTAATTTCTGATTTTGTTTAATATGAGTCTTTTTTTTTCCTTAGTGAGTCTAGCTTCGGTTTTATCAATTTTATTAATCTTTTTCAAAACACCAATTCTTTGTGGTATTAATTTTTTTGGGTAGTTTTTTTGTTCTCTATTTCATCCAAATCTGCTCTAATTTTTATTATTTTCTTCTTTCTGTTGACTTTGGGTTGCTTTTGTTCTTTTTCTAATTCTTTAAGATGTAATGTTAAATTGTTTATTATGGATTTCACTTCTTTCTTGTGATAGACCTGTAGTGATATAACCTTTCCTCTTATTACTGCTTTCAGTGCATCCCAGAAGCTTTGGTATGTCATATTGTCATTCTCATTTGTCTCTCTCTATCTTTCAATTTGACCTTTTATTTCTTATTTTTTTCTGTGCTGCCTCACTACCTTTGTTATTTATGGTATTTGATGGAATCTTTCTGTGTCTAGGCATCTATGTGTGAGTGGCATTTCTCTAGTAGATTAATACAAAGAGGCCTTTCTATTATTTCGGAAGGTGGAGATGAATGACAGGTTTCTTTTTAGCTCTGTGAAATTCCTGTGCTGTCCCCTGTGCAACCAGATGATGCCATCAGTATAGCCATGATGCATGAGGGTGGGGTGGGCTGTGGGAACCAGCCTGCTTCTTTGTTGTTTTGACCTCCTGGTAGCGGTAACCTCATAAGTGGAGGTCATTTAAAGATGCATCCTTGTTGATTTTCTGTCTGGAAAATCTATCTAGTGTTGTCCATGAAGAATTGATGTCCCCTACTATGACTTTATTAACATTCATATCTCCCTTTATGTCCATCAATATTTGTTTTGTATATTTAGGTGCTGCTATATTGGGTACATTAATGCTTCCAAGGGTTATATCCTCTTTTTGGATTGATTCCACCATCATTATATAATGTCTTTTGTCTCTTATTATAGACTTTGTTTTAAAGTGTATTTAGTTTGATATAAGTACTGCTACCCCAGCTTTTTTGTTTTCATTTGCGTGAAATATTTTTTTTTCACCCCTTTACTTTTAGTCCGTGTGTGTCTTTTGTTCTGAGGTGGGTCTGTTTTGGACAGCATATATATGGGTCTTGTTATCTTAGCCATTCAGCTACTTGACATCTTCTGACTGGAGAATTTAATTCATTTACATTTGAAGTGATTATTGACGGGTATGCAATTATTGCCATTTTATTATTCATGATTATGTTCTTTTTTTTCTTTCTTGTTTTTCATGAAGTGCTTTTAACATTTCTTGTAATATTGCTTTGGTCTTGATAAACTCCTTTAGCTTTTTTATTTTCTCCAAGAAACTCTTTGTCCATTAATTTTAAATGTTAGCCTTTCTAGGTGGAGTAGTGATGGGTGTAGGTCCTTGCTTTACATCACTTTGAATATTTTGTACCAACTCTACTGACCTGCAAAGTGTCTCTTGAGAAATCAGCTGACATTCTTATAGGGGCTCCCTCGTATATAACTAACTACTTTTCTCTTGCTACTTTTAAGATTCTTTTTTAAAATATATTTCATTGATTATGCTATTACAGTTGTCCTATTCCCCCCCCCCCCCCTTCCCCTCCAACCTGCACACACCCTCCCACCAGCATCCCCCGCCTGGTTCGTGTCCATGGGTCATACATATAAGTTCTTTGGCTTCTCCCTTTCTGATACTATTCTTAACCTCCCCCTGTCTATTTTGTGCCTATCGCTTATGCTTTTTATTCTCTGTACCTATAACCCCATTCTCCACCATTCCCCTCCCCACTGATAACCCTCCGTGTGATCTCCATTTCTGTGATTCTGTTCCTGTTCTAGCAGTTTGCTTAGTTTGTTTTTGTTTTTGTTTTTTTTTAGGATCAGTTGTTGATAGTTGTGAGTTTGTTGTTATTTTCTTGTTCATATTTTTGATCATCTTCTTTTTCTTAGATTAGTCCCCTTAATATTTCATTTAATAAGGACTTGGTGCTGATGAACTCCTTTAACTTTACTTTGTCTGGGAAGCACTTTATTTGCCCTTCCATTCTAAATGATAGCTTTACTGGATAGAATATCCTTGGATGTAGGTCCCTGTCTTTCATGACTTTGAATACTTCTTTCTAGCTTCTTGCCTGTAAGGTTTCTTTTGAGAAATCAGCTGATAGTCTTATGGAAGCTCCTTTGTAGGTAACTCCTTTTCTCTTGCTGCTTTTAAGATTCTCTCCTTATCTTTAATCTTGGGTAATGTAACCATGATGTGCCTTGGTGTATGCTTCCATGGGTCCAACTTCTTTGGGACTTTCTCAGCTTCCTGGACTTCCTGGAAGCCTATTTCCTTTGACAGATTGGGGAAGTTCTCCTTCATTATTTGTTCAAATAAGTTTTCAGTGTCTTTCTCTTCCTCTTCTCCTTTTGGCAACCCTATGATTCAGATGTTGGAATGTTTAACATTGTCCCAGAAGTTCCTCAGCCTCTCTTCATGTTTTTGAATTCTTGTTTCTTCATTCTGTTCTGGTTGAATGTTTATTTCCTCTTTCTGCTTCAAATCGTTGATTTGAGTCCCGGTTTTCTTCCCTTCAGTGTTGGTTCCCTGTACATTTTTCTTTA
This sequence comes from Mormoops blainvillei, assembly GCA_004026545.1. NCBI lineage: Eukaryota > Metazoa > Chordata > Mammalia > Chiroptera > Mormoopidae > Mormoops > Mormoops blainvillei. The sequence goes on from PVJD01003931.1 coordinate 70,981, forward strand.
TTTCACTTTGCACAGCCTTTCCTTTTTCCACCATATTGCAAACATACTCCACCAATTCTGTGAGCATCCGGATTACCAGTGTTTTGACCTCTGCATTTGTTAGGTTGGCTATCTCTTCATTGCTTATCTATTTTTGGAGCTTTGATCTGTTCTGCCTTTGGGCCATATATATATTTTTTTGTCTTGACACACCTATTATATTGTGAGGGCTGGGGCCTTCAGTATTCACCAGGGTGGGGCAACCCATGTCACTGCCTTGTGGTGTTGTATGGAGGGGAGGGGTCAGAGAGGGAACGATGCCGCTTGCTTGGCTCTTGGCTGGCTTTCAGTCACTTCCCCCGTTATCCACAAACAAATTGTGCCCTTCTGGTGCTGATTCCAGGGTGGGTGGGTTTGTGTACGTTCTAGGACCCTGTGGGTCTCTGAAATGAGCTCTCCTATGAGACTGGCCATTTCTCCTATGATGCAACCCCCACAGGTTTTTACCAGTAGAGATCTTGAGGCTTTCTTTTCCTGCACTGAAACCCTGGGTTGCACAGTCTGTCTCATTTCCCATTTGTTCCTCTCAGCTTATCCGCCCACGAATGTGGGACCACCCGGTACTCCAGCCACTGCCTTGCTGCATCCCCTCCACCCCGGCTGCCCGTCTCCATCCCTCCTACCAGTCTGAATGAGTATTTCTTCTTTACTTCCTTGATTGTCGGACTTCCATACAGTTCGATTATCTGGCAGTTCTCGTTATTTTTTGTTTTTAAATTTGTTTTGTCCTTCTTTTGGTTGCGTGGGGAGACAAAGTGTGTTGCTTCCAATTCTTGGCTATTGTCAATTGGGCTGCTATGAATTTTGGGGTGCATAGGTTCTTTTGAATTGGTGTTTCAGGATCCTTAGTGTATAATCCCAGTAGTGGAATTTCTGGATCAAAAGGCAGTTCCATTTTTAGTTTTTTGAGGGAATTCCAAACTGTTTTCCACAGTGGCTGCACCAGTCTGCATTCCCACTAACAGTGTACTAGGGTTCCCTTTTCTCCACATCCTCACCAGCACTTGTTGTTTGTTGATTTGTTTATGATGGCCATTCTGGCTGATGTGAAGTGGTATCTCATTGTGGTTTTAATTTGCATCTTTCTGATGGCTAGTGATGCTGAGCATCCTTTTATATGTCTCTGAGCCCTGTGTATGTCCTCCTTGGAGAAGTGTCTGCTCATGTCCTTTGCCCATTTTTTAATTGGGTTGTTTGTCTTCCTAGAGTGGAATTGTGTGAGTTCTTTATATATTTTGGAGATCAAACCCTTTTTTGAGGCATCATTCAAATATATTATACCATACAGTTGGTTCCCTTTTCATTTTGCTGATGCTTTCTTTATCCATGCAGAAGCTTCGTATTTTGATGAAGTTCCTTTCATTTACTCTTTCCTTTATGTCACTTACTTGAGGGGACATATTGGTGAAAATGTTGCTGCATGGAATATCTGAGATTTTCCTGACTAAGTTCTCCTCTAGGACTTTTATGGTGTTGTGACTGATATTTAAGTCTTTTATCCACCCTGAGTTTATTTTTGTATGTGGTGTAAGTTGGTGGTCAAATTTCATTTTTTTGCATGTAGCTGTCCAGATCTCCCAACACCATTTGTTGAAGGGGCATTTTTACTTCACTTAATGCTTCTGCCCCCTTTGTTGAATATTAATTGACCATAGAGACATGGGTTTATTTCTGGGCTCTCTATTCTGTTCCATTGATCTGTGTTTCTGTTCTTATGCCAGTATCAGACTGTTTTGATTACCATGGCCTTATAATATAGTTTGATGTCAAGTATTGTGATCCCTTCTACTTTGTTCTTCTTTCTCAAAATTGCTGCAGCTATTCGGGGTCATTTATGGTTCCTTAAAAGTTTTGAAATGTTTGTTCTGTATCTGTGAAATATGTCATTTATATTTTAAGAGGGATTGCGTTGAATCTATGAATTGCTTTGGGTAGTATTGATATTTTGATGATGCTGGAATTCTTCCAACCCATGAATATGGTATACGCTTCCATTTATTTATATGTTCCTTAATTTCTTTCTTCAGTGTCGTGCAGTTTTCTGAGTAGAGGTCTTTAATCTCCTTGGTTAAGTTTATTCCTAAGTAGTTTATTTTTCTTGTTTCTAGTAAATGGGATTATTTTCCTGATTTCTGATTCTGATATTTCATTGTTGGTGTACAAAAATGCCTTCAATTTCTGAATATTGACTTTGTATCCCACTGTTTTGCCAAATTCACTTATTGGGTTGAGTAGGTTTTTGGTGGAGTCTGTAGGAATTTCTATGTACACTATCATGTCATCTGCAAACAATGACAGTTTTACTTCCTCCTTTCCAATTTGGATGCTTTTTATTTCTTTCACTTGTCTGATCACTGTGGCTAGGACTTCCAATACTATGTTGAATAGAAGAGGTGAAAGCAGACATCCTTGTCTTGTTCATGATCTTGGGGAAGCTTTTAGTTTTTGCCCATTGAGTATGATGTTGGCTGTAGATTTTTCATATATGGCCTTTATTATGTTGAGGTATGCCTCCTTTATTTGCACTTTGCTGAGTGTTTTTGCCATAAATGGGTACTGTATCTTATCAAGTACTTTTTCTGCATCTATTGATAGATCATGTGATTTTTGTCATTCCTTTTGTTTATGTGATGTATTATGTTTATTGATTTGCAAATATTATACCATCCTTGCATCCCAGGGTTGAATCCCACTTGATCATGGTGGGTGATCTTTTTAATGTATTGCTGGATGCAGGTTACCAATATTTTGTTGAGGATCTTAGTGTTTATGTTCATTAGCGGTATTGCTTGTAGTTTTCTTTCTTTGTTGTGTTTTTATCTGATTTTGGGTTTAGGATGATGCTGACCTCATAAAAAGAATTTTGGAGTCTTCCCTCTCCATGAGTTTTTTGGAATAGTCTGAGAAGGGTAGGGTTTAGCTCCACCTTATATGTTTTGTAAAATTCTCCTGTGAAACCATCTGGTCCAGGGCTTTTGTATGCTTGGAGTATTTGATTACTGCTTCAATTTCACCAGCTGTTATCAGCCTGTTCAGGCTTTGTGCTTCTTCTTCATTCAGTTTTGGAAGATTGTATTTTTCTCAAAATTTGTCCATTTCACCCACGTTTTCAAATTTCTTGGCGTATAGTTGTTCATAGGAATTTCTTACAATCCTTTATATTTCTGTGGTTTCAGTTGTATATTCTCCTCTTTCATTTCTGATTTTTTTAATTAATTAATTTATTTATTTATTCCCTTTTATTCTTGATGAGCCTGCTTAAAGGCTTATTGATTTTTTTTAATCTTTTCAAAGAACCAGGTCCTGGATTTATTGATCCTTTGAATTGTCCTTTTAGACTCTATGTCATTCAGTTCCACTCTGATCTTGATTATTTCCTTCCTTCTATTCTCTCTGGGCTTTGTTTGTTGTTGTTCCTCCAGTTCTTGTAGATGTAGCGTTAGGTTGTTTATTTGAAATGTTTCTGTCTTTTTTAGGTAGGCCTGTATTGCTGCAAACCTTCCTCTCAGGACCGCCTTTGCTGTGTCCCATAAGTTTTGGACTGTTATATGTTCATTTTCATTTGTTTCTAGAAACTTTTAAAATTTCTTCTTTGATCTCATTATTGACCCTTTCATTGTTTAATAACGTGCTATTCAGACTACATGAGTTTGAATGTTTTTGAGTTTTTTTCCTTTAGTTTGGTTTCTAGTTTTAAGCCCCTGTGTTCTGAGAAAATGCTTGATATGATTTTAGTTTTATTGTATTTTTTGAGGCAGTTTTGTGTCCTATCATGTAGTCTATCTTTGAAAATGTTCCATGTGCATTTGAAAAAATGTGTATTTTGCTTCTTGGGATGAAAGGTTTATATATATCAGTTAAGACCATTTGATCTAATGTGTCATTCAGTTCCACAGTATTGTTTATATTTTGTTTGGAAGATCCATTGTTGACAGTGGGTTATTAAAATCCCCCAATTTAAGTGTGTTTTTGTCTATATCTTCCTTGAAGTCCTCCAAGATTATCTTTATATATTCTATGTTGGGTGCATTTAGGTTTATAATGTTTATGCCTTCTTGATGGATTCTTCCTTTGAGTATTATGAAGTGCCCTTCTGTGTCTCTTTTTATTGCCTTTGTTTTGCAGTCTCTTTTGTCTGATATAAATATTGCTACCTTGGCTGTTTTTCCCTGTCCCTTTGTTTGGAATATTTCTTTCAAACCCTTCACTTTCAGTCTGTGTAGGTCTTTTGTCCTGAGGTGGGTCTCTTGTAGACAGCATATGTGAGGGTCATGTTTTCTTATCCATTCAGCTACTCTATGTCTTTTAATTGGAGCATTTAGTCCATTTACATTTAAGGTTTTTATTGATAGGTACTTATTCATTTTTTTCCCTTTGTACTTGTGTTCCTCTCTCTCACTCTTTTTCTTTTTCTTCTTAGAGCAGTCCCTTTAGCATATTTGCAATGCTGGTTTGGTAGAGGTGTATTCTTTTAGCTTTTTTTTTTGGTCTGAGAGACTCCTTATTTCAGCTTCCATTTTAATTGAGAGCCTTGCTGAGTAGAGTAGTCCTGGTTGCAGGTCTTTGCTTCTCATTACTCGGAATATTTCTTGCCATTCCCTTCTGGTTTGTCATGTTTCTGTGGAGAAGTCAGCTGCTAGCCTTATTGGGACTCCTTTGTATGTTACTTCCTGTTTCTCCCTTGCTGTCTTTAAGATACTCTGTCTTTGATATCTGCCATTTTAATTACAGTGTGTCTTGGAGTGGGCATCTCTGGATTCCTCTTTGGGTCCCTCTGTGCTTCCTGGACTTGTGTGACTTTTTCTCTCCTCAAATTAGAAAAGTTTTCCATTATTACATTTTCAAATAGGTTTTCTATCCCTTGCTCCTCTTCTTCTCCTTCTGGCATTCCTACTATATGGATATTATTACATTTCACGTTGCTCTGCATTTCCCGTAACCCCTCTTTGTTCTTTTTGAGTCTTTTCTCATTTTCTTGCTCTTTCTGGGATTTTGTTTCTACCATGTCTTCCAGCTCACTGATTTGATCCTCTGCTTCATCTAGCCTGCTTTCGATTCCTTCTACTGTGTTCTTCAATTCGGAAATTCATTTCTTCTTGGTTCTTGTTGATAGTCCTTTTCATGCTGATATAGTTTGCAGTAAGTTCCTTATAGTTTCCCTGTAGTTTTTCATAATTCTCACTGAGCTCACTGAGTTCAGTGAGCTTCCTTATAACCATTGTTTTGAACTAAATATCTGATATTTTACTTACCTCTATTTCATTTAGTAGTCTTTTGGGGGATTCCTCCTTTCCTTTTGGTTGGGGGTTGTTTCTTTGTCTTCCCATTATTTGGCTGCCAAAGCAAAACCACAAAGCCCAGGATAATATCCCATGTCCACAAAAATAACTCCCCTCTGCAACTCTACTATCAACAGCAAATGAACCAGTATTAGTAAGACTGCAAAGAGATGAAGACTATTTTAAGAAAGGATTGAAATAAACTATAGTGTAAAATCTAGTGACTTAATATGCACAAACTTTATGGATAATAAATGAATGTTAAAAAGCTATGTAGTAAAGAAAATATCACAAATCATGGAGAAGACCACAGTGGATTTCATCTCATTAGCCTCTAGTATTTACCACTTTTTTTTTTTCTGGATCCGCCTCTGGTGATGTCAGCTGTTGACCCTGTCTGACCTTAGACAGCCTGTTCAAGACTCTCAAGGATCTACTGTCTGTGGCTGTCTCCTTCAGTTGTTAATCTAGTCACTCTGCGCTCAGCAGTCTGGCTTAAGCATCATAGGGCGGGGAAGAATCCCTCCTGCGGTTGGGGCTAATGTTTCCCCTCAGGCCGCTGCTTCTCCGAGGGGAGTGGTCTGTGTGAGCTCCACAGCTGCTGCCTTAAGGGGAATGACCCAGCACCAGGATCCTGGCAGCTACTCTCTCAGTTGTCTCCCCAAAGTCTCCATCCCCAACCTCCTCTCAGGTATCTCTGGCCCACTCTGCCCCTTACTTTGCTGGAGCCCAGGGTAAGTGGGTGCAGATGAAAATTTGTGTGTTGGCCCTTTAAATGGCTCTTTCAGTCTCCAGGAGCCCGTCCCTGGCAGCGAGCAGCCCTGCCGCTTTTCACAACTGGCTGTTATCTTTTTGGGCTCTGGGGCTGTAGGCTGGAGATCCCCGCTTATAGTTTAGACCCCGCTCTTCTCAGGGGGATCCAACTGGCCGCTTAAATATCCCTCTGGTGCTGCCACCTGAGGGTGCCCAGCCAGCCTCTTGCGTCTCCACCGCACTCCTTACCAGTCAGGTTGTGCTGAACCGATTCCTCTGTCTGTCTGAGGTTATAAGGCTTCTCTCTCGCTACTGTTCAGTTATTTGTTCTGGGTGATCTCTCCACAATTTAGTTGTAATTCCAGATTGGTCCTGGGAGGAGGTCAGTGTGACTTCCATTCACTCCTCCGCCATCTTGGCCTCTCACTATCACTGTCCTATACCACCATCTTAACTGGAAGTCTCTAATGTATTCTTCATTTCAGTTATTGTATTTTTCATGTTTGAGTTGTGCTTTTCCATGGTACCTATGTCCTTTTTTATGCTGTTGAAGTTCTCACTAAGTTTGGGAAGCATCCTTAAAACCATTGTGTTAAACTCTGTATCTGGTACAATGTGAGCCTCCATTTCATTTAGTTCTTTTTCTGGAGATTTCTCCTGTTCTTTCATGTGAGACATGTTTCTCATTCCCTACCCTTTGGCTGCCTCCAAGTGCTTGTTTCTGTATATTAGGTAGATCTGTTATATCTTCCAGTCTTGGCAGGATAGCCTTATGTATAAGGCTCAGTGGCACCATCTTCCCAATCACTTGGGCCGGGTACTCCAGGGGTGTCCCTTTGTGGTTTGTGTATGCCCTCCTGTGTTTATGCCACACGTGGAGCTAATCAGGTGGTGTTTTCTTGTGGTCTGAGGCTGGACACCAAGTGTTTTGGTTCTGTGGTCTCTTAGAGGGACCCTGGCCAATGTCATGTGCTGCCTGTGTCCAGCCCTGGGCTACCTGTTAGGGGCCGCAAAGCAGGCATTTCTTTGCTTTTGTAGCTGCCTATTCTGGGCCTGTGTGAACATTGGAGGGACCAAGCTGCAAACCAAGCCTGGATATCACCAATATTGGGCCTTTGTTAGCTCATTGAAAGTCCCGAGGGACCCCAACACCTGCAGCTGCCTGCCTGTTTCCTATAAGGCACAGTTGCTGAAGGAGCGTTGGGCTGGCTTCAAGCTGGGTGAGGCAGGGCCTCAGGGAGTTGTCAGCAGGGAGCCAATAGCGTCTGCCAGGTTAGTGCAGAACCCAGCGTGGCCGTATGGGGAGAGGGCTCCACGCAAGGATCCAGCCCTTGGCTTGAAGCCACACAACTCAGTTTCTCCCTGAATGCCTCTGGCACCCCCTGAGCTTGAACAGTTGTGTGTGTGTGTGTACGTGTGTGTGTGTCTTTAGAAAGATGACAATCGAGGCCCACACTGGTCACCCTAGAAAGAACCTTCAGCCATAAGTGTATCAGGTAGGCAGGCTCTCAGGGCATCTTCAGGTTAGTTCAACAGGCTAATTAGATTAATAGTTAGCTAGTGGGGTGAGGAATCAACATAGGAAAGTTGGTGCCTGTTGGCCACAGAAGGAGGACGCAACATAGGGACAGTGGTGGCCACCCCTCCAGACCTTGCACCAGAACCACACAACTCGGTCTCTTTTTGCATGTCTTGGCACCCACTACACCACCATTTTTCCTCCAGTGCCCAGGGTGAGTACCCAAACAAGATTTGTGCACTGGCGCACACAAATAGTATGCCTGGGTTTCCAGCTATATTTGGTCACGCCTGGGTGGATGGAACCCTGATTTTCACAGCCAGATATTTTGAGGTCCCTCCTTTTGTACTGGGGCTGTGGGCTGGGAAGCTTGGTGTGGGTCTGAGACCCCTTGCTCCTCAGGAGGGACCGCTGCAGCTGAAGAATCCCTCCTGGTCCCCCACCTCTGCATGTGGTGTGGGACCAGCCCTTTTTCTATTTCATTCTTTCTGCCAGTCTTGACGTGGCTTCTTCTGTATATTCTTAGTTACAGGGCTTCTCTTCAACCAGTCTTCCAATGGCTCTCCAGGTTAATTATTCTATAATTTAGTTGCAATTTGCGTGTGTTCACGGGAGGAGTGAGCACCGTGTCCACCTACTTCATGACCTTGACTGGAACTTGAGAATATTGCTATTCTTTGTCCTGCTGCAAACAACACTTCTTCTCTGGTCATTTTCTTTGTTTTTTTCTAGTTTTCTCATTTTCTTGAAAATGTGATCTTATATTATATCTTCAGACAGATATTTCCAGAAGAATCATTTTTCGTACATTTTTCTTCTGTGATGTCTTTTGCTTTCCATAGCTATATTTTTATATGCAAAGCCAAACATTTTTTGATAATTTTTGTTCTTGTTAGGCTTATAATCGTGACCTGACCACAGACTTACATAATCAGAAACCCCATATCAAGATCTTGGTCCTGCATTTTTAAAAATAAACACTGGTTTTTCTAAAGTAGAGGCGAGGCTAAGATTTCTGTTCTAAGCCAAGTAAATGTGCATGGTTTTTTTTATTGAGAATGTATCCCTGTGAGCCAAATGCAACAAGCACACATTTAGTGAGATGGACTCTAAGTTCTACAAAGCTCTTTCCCTGTCTATGTCTACAGATATAATTGTAGCACTATAATTGCAGATATAATTGCAGATAATGTGAGAGAAAGATATATTGCAGCCAAATCCCTTCTCACCACACCATCCCTCACGCCCTCACATGACTAAGTTATCAGCCCCACTCCACATAGCCTCCAGCATCTGGAGAAATACCGGAGTTGTACTTCCAGATCAGATTATGGAATTCAGAGTTCGCTCATTTAAAGAGGTGAGGCTTATCTAAATCTAGTCATTTAGAAAGTGGTAGACAGAAGTAGAGATGGGAAATTGAAGGGAGCAGTTTAGTCCTATGGGATTTGAGGAAAACTATTATTAATTTTTAAGGTGATAGTTTATGCTCTTTAATCAAAACAAGATGTTATCATATTTTAAAATGGACCAGGGAATTAAAATTGTGGAGAGGCTGTGGTAGAATCATTTGCCTGTTACACTCAGTTTAGATATAATAATGTGTATCAAAGTGTGTTCCTTGAGTCTATTAAAAAACCATAGAAGTGAGATTTGAGTTGAGATCAAATTAACTCCCTGAGGTTAAACCTGTAGCCACTGGACTGCTTAGCTCTCTCTGGGCTCTGCAGAGAGCCCTGGCCCCAGGGTTCCCAGATGCAGGACTGCAAAGGGACATTCACATTCTCTCAGCTCCAAGCCTTTCCTTGCTCACAGGTACAAACCCAGGTCTCTGGTTTCTCTTCATGACCCTGCTGTTCCTGGCAGTGCTCCTTCTAGTGACCCCTCTGATAGTAAGTTCCACCTTCTGCGTTAGTGACTGTGCTCGGAATTTAGTAACCATTTAATCCTAATACCCTTACTCCTCATTTCCCACATTTTGATATGGTGCTGAAACTTGAATATAAAAGTGCATTGTCCCAAGTTCAAATCCATGTCTTTCTTAAACTCTTATCTTGAAATCTCTGTAAGGCCACGTGCCATGTAGCCGCCTCTGGTTTCTGCATGTTTTTAAAATGAGCCAGTGAGTCCCTGGAGTGGGGGGGACGAACTCACATAGGACACGGCCTTCTCCGGCCTCTCCACCCAGGGAGGCAGCAGCAGGTGCTGGGCTCCGCCTCGATGATCACACTCAGCGTGTCCCTCCAGGAGAAAGTGGAAACGCAGAGACAGCGCTTCAGGCTTGAGTTTGAGAAGTATCGTGGCTTCCTGGCCCAGGAGGAGCAGCTGCAGCTGCGGCAGCTGGAGCAGGAGGAGCGCAGCACACTGCAGAGACTCCGCAGCTGCCAGAGGCAGCTGGTGCAGCACGGTCGCGCGCTGTCGGAGCTGGCGCAGGAGCTGGACGACCGCTGCGGGCGCCCGGCCCTGGACCTACTGGAGGTGAGGCTTCCGCGGCCGCCGTGGAAAGGACACCCTCGACCTCACGGGGGGTGCATCAGTTTCGGGGGCTCTACAGGATCATATAAAATAGTTCACATTGAAGAGAAAAACTTAACTGTTTTTAAAAATTAAAATTAACTAGATGATTTGCATAAGATGAAACAGAAAAATGACAACCTACCCTATGTTGGCTGAAAAACACTTCTTAAAAACTTACAGTCTGTCAATAACTATATTGCTTTGTTTAGTGATGCCCATTCAGAAAGTCTTGAGTAACCTGCTTCAGGGAAGAGCCATGCATGTAAATAAATTTTAAATTGTCCAGGTTGGAATTTTCACCTTAAAATTTAAGGCAAAAACCAAACTGCACGCCTGTTTCAGGCACAGCAGCAAGTATGTGGGTGCCATGCAGTCTGCGCACGTTCTGTGTGGGATTAGAGAACAGACCAATGCAGAGTAAGGAAACAGTCATCTTAATCCCCCGTGAAGACATTAATCCTGGGAATCGGGAGAGCCCTCGTTGGCGGGTGTGTGTTGTTGCGATGGAACCAGAGAGCCCCTGGGTGCACTCCATCCTCTCATCCCGGCTGGTGTATGCAGAGGCTTGGAAACTAAGGGATTCACATCCTCATACCAGTACGTGGACTAAGCACAGCGGAAGTCATTAAGTGAAGAGTTTACGAAACATATTTAATTTCACCCGTTTTGTCTTCAAAATATCTACAGATAACCAAAAAACTATTACCGGTATTGCTGTTGTTATACCTATTTCCTTATGAACAAACTAAAGGTCAGAAAGAAATTTAAAAGAAAAATTCATACAGTAGGTAAACACAAGAACTTCAGCATTTTTAACATTCATTTTCTTATATCTCAAGACATAACTTATTTAAAATGAGCATTCATTAGCACCAAATAAATGTTAAAATTGACTGATGATACAAATCTTAGGGACGATATACTCAAATAATTTATTTTTCTTTTCATCCTACCTCTCCCTTTTTTTTTTTTTAAGGTTTTATTTATTCATTTCAGAGAGGGGAAGGGAAGGAGAAAGAGAGGGAGAGGGAGAGAAACAATGTGTGGCTGCCCGCCATGCACCCCTGACCGGGGACCAGGCCAGCAACCCAGGTGTGTGCCCTGCCTGGGAATCGAACCAGCAACCCTTTGGCTCACAGGCCGGCACTCAATCCACTGAGCCATACCAGCCAGGGCTTACCTCTCCCTTTCTTCCCAAGTACCAGTAAGGTGCACTTTTACATCCAATGACCAAGAACAAGGCCTGCCATAAAAAGTAAAATTAATCATTTCCATACTTTATGAAAAGTAATCTGATAGGTGAACTTTTTTAGAGGGAGAGGAGAAATGTAATGCAGTTGATTTATTTAATAATCTACTTTGAGATAAAATGGTGCTAGATATTAATGACTTCTGTTTTCACCCACGTAGGAACCTGCTCATGTATGAGTCCATAGACAGGCTGTGTTGGTTCAGAAAGTGAGGAGTTTATTTCTTTTTTTTAAACAGGGACATCGAGAGTAACATTTTATGTCTATATCTTTCACTGTGTCTCAAACACATTCTGCAGATATTTGCCTATTTTTACCCTACCTCTACATATATTTGTTGTAGAATGTAGCACTTTATTAAAATATCCAAAATGTCAGAATTATCAATTTGGAAAATAGTTAAATTGGTAGATATCATAAAAATTAACCTAAACTTTTTGTAGTCTGATTCTGTTTCCATAGAGGCAAACTGATTCTATTATTTTAAATTCATGAGAAAATTCGACAACCTATTTTTTGGTTTTTATTAGAGAGATTCATGTCTCTTATACTTTATCTTAATAGTTCAGTGATTTTCAATAATTTCTAAACAAATGTCCATGGTTAGTCCCAGCCTGTCAAAAGCAGTTTTGACAACAGACTCACACAGGCTTGTGTTTTTCTTTTACTTCCAGGGGGTAAGAGGAGCCGTGAGCCGGTACGTGCACTTTCTACAGCAGAGGGTGGGCTGGGAGAGGCCGAGGAGGCTGGTGGGTGTTGAGAGCTGTGGGTTGTGTGCTCTTCCCAGAAGTAAGAGTATTACACGACTGGAGCCAGAGATCATCCCCTTGGAGCTGAAGACGATGTGTCGAATCCCTGGGATGAGAGAAATGTTGCGTAAGTTCCAAGGTAGGTTGCAATTTAGGGCTTGGGAGATGTGGTGTTTGGGGTCTGGCTGCTTCTCCACCACTAAGGTAGAAGCAGAACCTGAAGTTTAGGGACTAAAGTCAGCCAAGTTTTTTCTGAGGTCATTTTGTTGGTTTACTAATGGGTAGCGGAGGGTTCGGTTTCACACCTCGCACTCTGAGGCCGTGCAGACGGCCCATGTCCTTGCCGTTGCTGGTAGCCAGGCAGGAGGGCGTGGTTGTGGTGAATGAGGCCCCGCTCCTGAAGGCATGCATGCAGGCGTGGTGCTCGTGGCTCCCCTGACAATGTTAGTGGTGGAGGGGAGCCCCACTGCACAGCCTGTCAGTGAGGGGCTGGGAGGGAGCACCGTGCCCAGAGGAAAGGGGACAGGGACGGTGGGGACAGTCCTGATGCCATGGTCGCAGCATTTGGTTAGAATAACGGGCTCCAGAGCTGTGATAGGAGTAACAATAGTTCCAATAAATCTGCATTTTTTGTTTATGAAATGATAAGATAGTATTGTTTGAAGGACTAAATGAAACACATTTGAAAGCAGAATAAATAGCATCAACATAAAAACCTTGTAGAGTATCAAATATTAAGTTTGGTTTATTTTATTACCTGTCAATTTGATGGGTTGCTAAATTAGAAAGTTCATAACACTAAAAATATTCAATCAATTATCATTATGTAGGAATAATTATAGTGTCATTTGTCTGAATTTTATTATTATTGTTTTTTATCCTCACCTGAGGACAAGCTTATTGATTTTGGAGAGAGGGGAAGGAAGAGAGGGGGAGAAACACCAGTCTGGTGCCTTTCACATGCCCGCAGCCAGGCCTGGGCCCGCGGCCGAGGCGCGTGTCCTGGCTGTGAGCCCAGGCCCTTTCGGTTCTCAGACGATGCTCCAACCAACCGGGCCACACTGGCCAGGACTGAGCATGTTATTCTCTAAAGCAGTCCAGGTTCAATTTTTAAATTTCTTTTTAAATCCAACTTCTACCAAGTAATGAAAATCCACTATGACTGTACAGCGGTTTCACTACTCAGCCGGGAGCAGCCTGGCCCCGCAGAGAGAAGACCTGTCCCTAGTGGCCTTGCTCGGCGGTTTAACCCGTCTCCTGATAGGCGGGGTCATGTTTAGCAACTGTGCAAATTCTTCAGTCGTCACACACTCAGGATCCATGTGCTCGTATCCCCAATGACATTTACAGAGATAAACAATCAGTTAATAAATTCAACAAAAATGCAGTATTTAAAAGTATTGTGCTAACTACTGTTCTAAGCATTGGAATGTATCATTGAAAAACAACAAAAATGCTACAAACCTAAGCTTCACGTGCCCAAAATTTACTTAAATTATTCGGGATACCTGTGTATCATTAGAAGACGATACAGAATATGGAAAACGAAGGGAGAGGTAAGGGTGAGCAGAAGTGCTGGGGGTAGGGCACCTACTTTTGACTGTGGCGGTTGAGGAAGACCTCACCCAGCAGGGATAAAGCAGCAAACACCTGATCTGGAGGGGACCTTCCAGAGAAGGAGGAATGGGGGTTGTTTTCCAGGACTTGTGAGGAGGCCCGTGCTGTGGTGGCAGGGTCAGGGGGACAGGACCCTATAGGCAGACCACTGAGCAGGATGCCTCATCTCTGAGTGAACGAGGCGACCAGTGAACAGTCGGAAGTGGAGGAGCAGCAGGATTGGGCCCACGGTGTGGAACTCGCTCTGCGCGCCTACTCGTGTCAGCCAGGGAGAGGCAGGGCATGAAGCGGGAAAGGCAGTTAGGGCCTTTGCAGTACTTCAGTCAGATGTGACTGTGGACTGACCCTGGGGTGCCAAGAAGTAAGATCTTGGCATCTTTTGAAGACAGAGCTGGGAAGATGTGCTACTCAGTTAGACATGAGATGTCTGAGAAAGAAAAGACTTAATAGCAATTTCCAGGTTTAATTCTCCAGAACTGACATAATGAAGTTACCATTTCCATTGATAGTATTGCTGCAGGTAAGACAGAAGGAGGGAAGCCGGCTTTTGGACATATAGGTGTTTTGAGGAACGTTGAATATCCAAATGTGGATGTCAGGTTGTCAGATGCATTTACAAAGAGGGAGTTCCAGGAGAAAGGTCCAGGCTAGAGCTATGCATTTGGAATCGGTAATCGAATGATTGAAATTCGGTGGAAGCACTGAGCCAGCCAGAACACATGGGAGTGAGCTGAGAAGGAGGGAAGAGGTGCTGCCCTCAGACCATTGGCTTTTCCGGTGGCGACGGAGAAGAGGAGAAAGCAGCAAAGGAGACTGAGAAGGGGTGGTGCCTAGAGAGGGAGGGAAAGTGTGATAGCTGTTGTTTGGCAAAGAGGAGGGGGTTCTCCAGGACAAAGTGTTTCTTAGCAGTGTCGAGTGTCACAGAAAAGCCATATAAGGTGTCCATCTCGTCACCATTCTGGAAGTCCTTGGGAAGATGGGCATGGACGGCTCGGGTAGGGTAGAGTTCTATCATGGTGAGCGATTGAGTTTAAGAGAGGAGTTGGAGACAGACTGTATTAAAAACCAGTGCACAGTCTTCTTTTCTTGGAAATGGAACAATGAAGGCTGCAGGAGCAGGACTGATGTGTAAGATACAACATGTTAAATAAGTTTAACGACCCCACGGAGACCCATGTTCAAGCCCTGCTATTTCCAGTTCCTAGAGTTTGGGGAAATCACTTGAAGCCCTTGACCCTCAGTCTTGTGGACTGTAACATGGGGGTGATGATGGCCACTTCGAGGCAGTTTTGTGTGTGAGCACAGACGGTATGCTGCCTGCGCACATACTCAGGTATGAATGTTAACGAAACATCACGAGACGTGATTTAGAGACAAATAAGAATAGCAATTGCAGTGGTCATATTTGTTATTGTGATATAAAAATGAAACTATATTAATTAAATTTACTTTTTTTGATTGTTTATAAAGAGAAAGCACTAACTATTTCACATTCTTCTGTCATCACTGAGGAGATTCCATGTACGGATTTACTTATTAGTTACATGCACAAGTAAAATTTCCCATCAGTCTCACTGGGATTTCCCAGTGTCAGTATTTGTGTCCTACTGCTGCCTAACAAATTGCTACAGACTTAGCTGCTTCAAACCACGCCCATTTGTTAGTTCAAGGTTCTGCAGATAAGACTTCCAGAAGGGGTCAGCTGGCTTCTCTGCCTAGGGGTTCACAAGATCAAAATCAAGTCCTTGGCCACACTAGGACTTCTATGAAACTTCTGGGGAAGAATCACTTCCAAGCTTATGTTACTTGTTAGCATAATGCACTTCTAGGCAGCTGTAGGACTGAGATCCCCAGTTCCTTGGGAGGTCACTTGCCTTTTCTCTCATGTGATTTCCCCTCCATCTTTAAAACCAGTGATGACAAATCAGATTTAAATCTCTGACTTCTCTTCTGCCATCAGCTAGATAACCAGAGAAATCTTTCAGATTTCAAAAAAAACTTTGATATGACTACATTAGACCCACCCAGATAATCTCCTTTTTATTATAGAGAATAACAATCATGAAAGTACCACCAGGGTCTGAGGTCATGGGTTCTATCTCCAAATTCTGCCTATCATAATAACACAACTTTGAAAATGGTGGACTTTATTTAAGTAAAATTTTCTCATAGTTTTTGAAAGAAGGAAAAATACACCCTAAGTGGTTTTTAAATTTTATTTTGAATGCAAAAAGATTCTGCTCAGAACCCGTCGGTGCTTTGGGTGTGGACGAGAGAACACCGAGTGACCCTGCACTTGTTCAGCCAGCACCGGCAGTTCTCTCTTCGTGGGGCAGGAGCGAGCCCTGGGTGTGGAGTAGCAGCAGGACACACCCAAAGCAACGAGGAGCGTTCTCTTCGACCTGCAAGCAGAAATTCTTGCTGTGTTTTTTGTAGAAGCTGTTAATGTGGGAATGAGGGATGGTGTGACCATTCTCCTTGGTGTCCTGGCTTCCTAAGTGCCTACCAGCCTTTTCCATTCTTTTACATGTCCCACAAAATCCTTTCTGCAGTTGACGTAAAGCTGGACCCCGCCAGTGCACATCCCAGCCTCCTCTTGACCGCCGACCTGCGCAGTGTGCAGGATGGAGAACTGTGGAGGGATGTCCCCAACAACCCTGAGCGATTTGACACATGGCCTTGTGTCCTGGGTCTGCAGAACTTCTCGTCAGGAAGGCATTACTGGGAAGTCCTGGTGGGAGAAAAAGCAGAGTGGGGATTAGGAGTCTGTCAAGACACAGTGCCAAGGAAGGGGGAAAGCACACCGTCTCCTGAGAACGGGGTCTGGGCCGTATGGCTGCTGAAGGGCAATGAGTACATGGTCCTTGCCTCCCCATCAGTGCCGCTCATCCACCTAGAACGGCCTCGTCGCATTGGGATTTTCTTGGACTACGAAGCAGGTGAAATCTCCTTTTACAACATCACGAATGGGTCTTACATCTACACATTCAGCCAAGTGTTCACTGGCGTTCTCCAACCTTATTTTTTCATCTGTGACACGACGCCTCTTGTCTTGCCACCGATGACAGAAGTCGAGTCAGGAGCTTGTGCATCCGGTGGTCATCCTGACCCTGCGTCTGATACTGCAGATAACCATTCCTAAGAATCTGTCCCGAGGTACAGGCACGCACTCCAGGCATAGCAGTTTCCTACAGTGGCGCGGAGGGCATACAAATGTCCTCATTCAGGGCAGCACTTTAGTCATTGCTGCTGTGGGAATTTTCCCATAGAGACGAAAGAAAAATATGAAATATTTGTATTTGGAGGAGCACTATGAAATATAATAATATTAGAAATGCAATATTCTCATCACTTTTTAAAAAAAGATTTATTTTTGGAGAGAAGAGAAGGGAGGGAGAAAGAGAAACATCAATGTGTGGTTGCCTTTTGAGCCCCCCCCACTGGAGACCTGGCCGGCAACCCAGGCATGTGCCCTGACTGGGACTTGAACTGGCAAACCCTTTGGTTCACAGGCCGGCCCTCAGTCCACTGAACCACACCAGCCAGGGCTCATCACTTTTTATCCAGATGGCTTCACATGCTTTCTTAATGAGTCTCTTCAAATGAATGGATCTTATACTAAATATATTTACACATTCATTATAATTTCTCATTCCTTTCAATATCCTTTCATTCCAAGTCTTCCACATATTAACAATTAGAAATGGCAGTTTTTAAATAGATTAAGAACTATCCGATATTATTCTAGCATCAGATTCATGATTGTGTTTCTCCTCTTCATTTTTCTCCTTCTCTCTCATTCTCTCTCTCTCTCCTTTTTCTTTGCCTTTGTGTCTTTCTATTTGTCTCCCTCTCTTCCTGTTTCTTGCTTCTTACTTTTTTTTGCACGGTATTTGTTTTATTGTACCTTCCATTTCCTTCTGGCTTAATTTATTGAGAACCATTCCTTTGTAGATTCACAATTGCCATGACTGTCCAGTTCCTTTTCAGTTCTCCATTCTGGGACTGATTTTTGAGGGTTATGAAATCCATTCCTCCAAACCTAGTATCACTGAAACCTGCACCATACCCCTCAGGAAATGCAATTTTTTCCCTTTATCTCTGGATATATGTTTTAGAGTAGGAATTTCTTAGAACTGTGATTCAACTAGTTTGACCAAGCTGTTTACTGGTTGTAAGAGCTCAAACATATAACTGCCTCACTACCAGCTACTTAACAGTTCTTATACCTGTAACAATGATATTGACCTCACAATGTTATGCTAAGTATTTAGGGTCACGATTGATATGATTGGTTAAAATTCAATTTCCCTACTTAACTGAAATATAAAGATGATGATGATGAAGAAACAATAATATTTGACTTATTTTAAAGTGTATTCTGTATGTTCCCAACAAAATTCTTGTCATTGAAGGCTAACTTTGCCACTATATTTCTGTATATCTGTATCTAATAAATAGTTTCTAACCAAGTGCTAAACTACTTAAATGATAAATGTTTAAATGCTAAACGATGATTAACTAATGCAAACTTGTTTAACGTTATGCTAATAATTTTGCTAATATTTTAATCCTTCTCTAATTCCACCTGGAAGTTTACGGTGTTTGTCTCTTCCAGGAGATTTTTATTTTTACTAAAATCTTTTCACTTACTTTCCCATAACATTATTCACAGTTTTTCCCTAAATTTTAAAGCTGTTTTCTAGACGTTTTGCACTTGGAGGAGCATTGTGGTGACTAATAACTTTAGAAATGGAGTGAGCTCATCACATCCCTTCCAGATGGATCTCTATCACTTACCGGTGAACCCTGGGTTAAGCTACGATTTCTACATTTGTGTTTAATGCACTTATGTCTGATCCTAAGCACACATTTCCACTCTCCATCCAGAGGCAGATTAAGGTCGATTGAGGCCCCAGGCGCTGAAGAAAATATTGGGCCCCTTAAAAAAGAGAGAGAGAGAGAGAGAGAGAGAGACAGGGAAAATAAAAATACACGCCATCAGAAGTTGGGGCCCAGGGCAAGCGCCTGGTGCACCCACCGTTAAATCCGCCTCTGTCGCCAACGGGGGTAATAGTAACATACTATCCCTCTTGCTGTTTTGCAGACCAGGCGTGCCCTAGGCCTGCCCATGTGTGATCTGGTTGGGAAAGAGACACAGGGCTCAGCCCGTAGCTCTGCATCACCAGGGCTTAGCAGCTGAGTGCTTTTGTCACGGCAAGGCCAGTCCAGAGTGACAGGAGTCGTGTTGTAGGACATGCACTCAGAGCAGCACAACACCTTCTTAATGGAGATTAGGCATCACAGAGTCATCAGCTTGAGATCCCACTTTCCTTTGGGCTCCACCCGTCAGGATGAGGAAGCCTAATGGGTGGGAAGAGACCAGCAGCACAAGCCTCTTACCAAGGGATGGACAGGGATCCCAGAAATGCCACCTCATCCTTGAAAGCTACTGTCCTGGTCTCCACTGTCTCCCTTGAATCCTTGCACCAAAATGTGCATTTTATCATAATGTATTTTAGTCATTAATCAACTTAAGTCTTTCTTCATCCCTTGGATTCCAAGAGCCAGAGAGCTCTGTACATCTTCTAGTGTGACCATTCTCCTTCCCATCTCAATCCTAAAAGGCCTCTCATGTTTTCTCTGGATTTCTGGTTCACTACCAGTAAAATCCTCTAACTCCATATTGGTTTCCTGACCATCCTTTTACTTTATTCTCCATTGTTTCTCCTGAACACCAGACTTCTATATTCAACTGTCCACTTGTCACCAAAATATATTTTTAAGTCAACATACCTAAATCTTGGCCCTAAACTGCCCCCCCCCATAAGTCTTCCCCAGTGAACACACATACACACACACATATGTGGACTTCTCCATCTGAGTGGATGACAACTACATTGTTTCAATTGATCAGGTCAAAAATCTGGTGGATTTCACTGTCCCACAGTCAACCATCAGTAAATGCGTTGGCTCTCCCTTCATAGTGTCATCGGCGCCCTGGCAGCTCTGCTACTGTGCCCTTGACCTGAACCCCCCTCCCCTCCCTTGGGGTTACTGCTTCAGTTTCCTAGCAGTATAACCCTGGCTGTACCCTGGCCCCTCTCACATCTCAGTGTAGCGGCTGGGCTCATCCTTTTCGTAGTGCCCAAGAATAGTAGCACCATGGCCGTGACCTCTCATTCAACTCAAAGGGAAAGCCAGAATCTTACAGTGAGCCCTCAGGCACTATAGGGTGTGAAGGCAGTTCCTTCTCTGATCCTGTCTCCCTCCTCTTCCCCCTTTTCATCCCACTGTATCCAACCTGGCATCCCTGCTGGCCACGTCCCACCATCAGGCCTTTCTCCCAGCTCTGCCCTCTACCCAGAGGTGGATTAAGGTTGGTTGAGGCCCCGGGCGCAGAAGAAAATATTGGGTCCCTTAAAAAAAAGAGACAGGGAAAATAAAAATACATGCCTTCAGAAGTTGGGGCCCAGGGTGTACGACCAGTGTGCCCACCGTTAAATCTGCCACTGCCTCTACCTGCAGTGCCCTTCCCCCAGGTACCTCCTCTGCTCATGCCCTCGATCCTTCCAGCCCGCTCCAACGCAGCTATTCAGTGAGGACTGGACAGCCATTCCCCACCCCGGGCTCACCCTCCCAGCACCTTTCGCCAGTCCCAGTGGAGGCTCTATTTTCCAATATATCGTTTGTCCATTTGTTATGTGTGCCATTGCTGTATTCATTAGTTCATTTCATTTGGTTGGTTTTGCCTTTTTTGGGGGGTAGAATGTAAGCACTGTGGGCAGCG
Organism: Mormoops blainvillei; assembly: GCA_004026545.1. Taxonomy (NCBI): domain Eukaryota; kingdom Metazoa; phylum Chordata; class Mammalia; order Chiroptera; family Mormoopidae; genus Mormoops; species Mormoops blainvillei. The sequence goes on from PVJD01003931.1 coordinate 91,494, forward strand.
GTCTCTGCCTGTTGATAACAGCGTGTTCGACTTTGCCCAAGCACCTTGAACACTGGTTTGTCAGTTGTATTGCTCACTGCCTACTTGCTGTGTAAATAAATTATTGCGTAGCTAGGGCTTCACAATTAAATAATTGAGCTGAGAGTGTTTTGTGAATGTAGTATCATTATAATTTATAACTCATCACTGACCCATAAAGTTTAATGTCAAGTGCTAGATAAGCAAAATCAACCGTTAGGTACAGAGAAAATTTGAAAAGAAGGCCGCATTTGCAGAGGTGGTGAGGTCTAGTGACAGGATGAGCTGCCATGTCCAGGCCTGGGCCCACAGAGCCACCTGTAGCTTTGATTCCCTTTGGCAACACAATGCTATCTTGATCACACATTGCCTCAAACACACAACACATGCCACCTCTCCTATACTCGATAGAAACATGGGGAATAGTTTATGAAATTCTATGGACTAAAACCTTCTTAAAAAAATTGACCCATGGCCCATGTGTCCCTCTTCACTAAACTTTACAGCAGTGCCACCTCCTCTCCTTGTCATTGCTTCCCTACAGCTGTGCGTTCCTCTGTGACTACACATCGGACTTTTTCTAGCTCACGTTATTACAAAGGATGACTCTAAGCATTAGGGTCCAGTTTCTATGTCTACAGTTTATCAGAAACTGGATGATTTATTTAAATCTAATTGGGTCGTTGCCACCCCACAATGGGCTGACTGTTTCCTCCAGCGAATTAACAAAACAGCTGATCATTCTAGAATGTTGAGAAGGCCCTGGATGCAGGGTACTGGGAGGAAGGTGATATGTGGAGCTGGTAGGGAGCAGGCCGTAAAACAGCTTTAGCAGCTGGCAGAAGGAACAAAGCTAACTTAGAGCAATGGTTTCAATGCTTACGTGTCTCAAAGGGCAGAGGAATTGGGACACTGAGATTTATTAAAACCACCTGCTCTCTAAGCACTGATCCACTGTGCATGTTTCTGGGGAACTGCTCTTCCACTGCACGAGGGAGAGGGCAGGGTGAGGCGCATGTGGTCCAAGAATGCACATTCTCATGCCTACAGGTTCTGCACACCCACCTGCACGCAACATTCTCACGCCCTGACTCTGTGACTGTTTCTACCCAAAAGTACCCAAATAATTATTTTGACATATTCCTAAGTCAATTGACTCGAACAAGTATGGTTTTGCTCTGATGTTGCCTGGGTGATTGCGAGATCTCAATTTCTATTCATTTATTTACTATATTATTATTTAAATTTTCAGACTTTTGATATCACAGTTGCCCCTGCAAGAACATTAAAATGGGTCATATATACACAATCAGATAAATCAGAGGTTCATGATACTTCCTCAATGTTGCCTTAGTTTTTGAAACTGGAGAGATTAAACAAAACAAACAAACAAACAAACTCATAGACACAGACAACAGTATGGTGATGACCAGAGGGAAGGGGGGTGGGGGCGTAGAAGAGGCTGAATGGGAAAGAATGGAGACAGAAGAGACTCCACTTGGGATGTGAACACACAATACAATATACAGGTGATGTATTACAGAATTGTACACCTGAAACATATTTAATTTTATTAACCAATGTTACCCTAATGAATTCGATTGAAACATTTAAAAAAAGAATTTAAATAGATGTGAAAAGAAGTGTAAACTGACATATACTGATATCCTCCCTTAAAATCCCCAAATAAAACTAAATAAGTGAATAAAATGAAAGAGTTCACCCTGTTAGTTCCTTAAATTAATAATAATAATATTAACCAATGCACCTATAAAACTTTTCCACTATCTAGGACAACAGGGTATTTATTTTTCATACATAAAATTCTTTAAACAAAGTCAAAATACTACTCTATTTTCAGTAGATCTAAGGCAAAAAAGAAATAACATAATGCTGTTCCAGGTAGGATGGGATTAATTATGCCCTAATTGTTATTTAGACACGCAATAATTCTTGGGAGCAGGGGAAGGGAGCAAATGGCCCAGCAGTATTTATGCTTATGAAACAACAATGGAGTGAGTCCCAACTTTGCTTCTATGAGGTAAAAATCCCTACTATACCAAGGGACAAATTCTCATGGTCCTCATTTTCTGCTTGGATCCCATGGGACTGGAGGTGACGCATGCCCACGGCACACTTCAGTGTCTGTGCTAATGACCCCTGTGAGTTCTGAAGTTTCCCTGGAGCGCAGGGCTGTGCATCACCTCAGATCACCGTCGGGACCCCTCTCCATTCTTTCTTCCGGAAAGTGGTAGTCATTGCCTGACCCCTGCACAAGTATGGTCTGTTGCATTTATACAGGCAGGGACCGTGACCGGGAGAGGGGCCTGCATTTTCTCCACATGCACAGTCACAGCTGGTAGGGCATCTGCCTAGCACAGCAGAGGAGAAGACTCCTAGCACACACGGAGGTCCTCCAGCCAGACCTGCGCCTTCTGACTTCCGACTTTCAATGGTACCTGTTAGCACACAAGTGAAAACTGTGAGTGGATTTCTGGGTTTAGGAGCTCACTGAATAAGTTTGCACTTCTGTATTGGTTTGTTAAATTAAAAAGCCATATGGTATGTCCCAAAGGAACAGAAAAGTAGAAAATGACAAACACATTATTTGCTTTTGGAAAGTCTATGGATTATGACAGATACACCAAGGCACAAATCTATGCACAAACACATATATTATAAATTATGTTATTTAAGTATAACAAGACAAATTTACCAGTATAAAATAATTTTTAAAGGCTGAGGTATAAAATTGCTGAAAAGGCAGAAAGAAAAAAAAAAAGTGATTATTTTTTATTGTTGACACTGTTACAGATGTCCCCTGTTTTTCTCCACTTTGCCCCCCTTTACCTAGCCCTGGTCTTCACCACATTGTTACCTACGTTCATGGGCTATGTGTGTAAGTGTATGTGTTCTTTGGCTAATCTCTTTCAGCCCCCACACACCCCTCCCCTCTGGTATCTGTCAGTCTGTTCCATGCATCCATGTCTCTGGTTTTATTTTGTTCATTACATTCCACATATGAGTGAGACCATACGGCAGTTTTCTCTGACTGGTTTGTTTCACTTAGCGCAATGTTCTTCAGCTCCATCCATGCTGTTGCAAGGGATAAATGTTCCTTCTTTTTTTATAGCTGCATAGTATTCCATTGTGTAAATGTACCACAGCTTTTTTATCCACTAATTTACTGATGGGCAATCGGGCTGTTTCCAGAATTTGGCTATTGTGAATAATGATGCTGTGAACATAGGGGTGCATATATTCTTTCTGATTGGTGTTTCAGGATTCTTAGGATATATTCCCAGAAGTGGGAGTGCTGGGTCAATGGCAGTTCCATTTTAAATTTTCTGAGAAAACTCCACACTGTTTTCAACAGTGGTTGCACCAATCTGCATTCCCATGAACAGTGCACGAGGGTTCCCTTTTCTCCACATCCCTGCCAGTACTTGTTGTTTGTTGATTTATTGATGGCAGTAGCCATCCTGGCAAGTGTGAGTTGGTATCTCATAGTGGTTTAATTTGCATCTCTCCGATGATTAGTGATGTTGAGCATTTTTAAAAATGTCTGTTGGCCATCTGTATGTCCTCCTTTGAGAAGTGTCTATACAGGTCCTTTGCCCATTTTTAAATTATGTTGTTTGTCTTCCTTGTGTTGAGCTGTAGAAGTTTGAGATATGTATATATGAAGTTAACCCCTTATCAAATGTATCATTGGCAAATACGCTCTCCTATTCAGTGGGTTACCTTTTAATTTTGTTGATGGTTTTTCTGCTGTGAAGCTTTTTCGTTTGATGTAGTCCCATTTGTTTTTTTCTTTGTTTCCTTTGCCCGAGGAGATATATTGATGAAAATGTTTTACATGAGATATCTGAGACTTTATATTGGGAAAGAAACATCAAGTTTTCTTGGGTGAACATGAGAAAATTAGATACAAGATTTGAGTTTCATTTTGAAGAAAAAAAACCCATCCAAAAAGGTATTAGCAGCCTCATGAGGGTGATAGGGAATTGTCACTCAGCTGGGAAGACGCAGTCCTGCCCTCGCTCTGAAAAACATGGGCCTTGCTTCCTGCCATTTGTCATTGTAGCCACATATTTTTATGAGTTTAAACCCTTTAGTCTTCAAGATTAGAAAAATCTTTGGAAATAAACTAAAATCTTTAATCTTGCCCTCCCTCCAGGTCCTGAAAAAAGTACAATTCTTTTAGCAGTGGATTGAGTGTGGGCACTTCTGAGGTGGGAAAGTGCGTTTGGGGGCAATAGTGTTCACACTGTCTGTCCCACTCCTACAGGGAGAAATCTCTCTTACCTTTGCCGCACCAGGAGCGCACACTCCCACGAACTGGAATGACGCAAACGTTCCCAAAGCAGCACTCCCTCGGTGCACGTGTGCTGCTCGGCCGTTTGCAATTCCACACAAACTGAGGAAGAACCACGAGTCCTGCCACTGGACTCATTTCCTGCCCTTCTATGAGTCGCCTGCGTGGGTGCGAGAGCTCGGGCCGCTCGAGCTCAGAGCTGGATGCTGCCCTCGGCATTTGCTAACGTTGACCCGAAAACAGTAAATGCTTCCCCGCGGCAGGGAGGCCTCGAACGGCCACATTAAGCAATTAATCATTCATTCTTTGAACCTCTACAGTGTGTCCATGTATAAACGGTGAATGTTGCCCCATCGCTGCCCGCCCCGGAGGGCGGTGACAAGCCCCACGGCACACTGTGAGGTGCCCTTTGCGAGCCCAGCTGCGCGGCCGCAGCCAGGCGAGGTGCGCAGACCTGCGTGCGTTTGGCGCAGGTGCCAGCAGGTGGTAGCCGCCGTGGGCGGGCCCGTAGCCCTGCGCCTGGGCGCTCAGGGCACCGCAGTGCAGCCAAAGTGAGGCTGATTACAGCAAGACTTTAAGGGGCTAAAATGCCTGCCCCCTGCCAGGACAGTTCAGAAAGTGAAGGCCCGCGGCCGGCCAGTAGGGAGCCGAGGCAACTCTAGGCTCAGAGCCCTCAAAACGTGAGCTGTTCGATGAACGCGCCTTTCAGTTGCCTCAACCTCCCCCTGAGGAAGTCATTCTGACCCCGCAACGAAGCGCAGAAAACAGTTCTGGAGATGGGAAGGCAGGCTTCCTCCGGGAAATCCAACTCACGCCCTGTCGCTGCATTCCACTCACATCCAGCTCCGCAGTCTACTTTTCTCTAATTTCACAGAATTCACAATTTTTGGATTATGAACTTGTGCAGCAGTTTAAAACAACGCTGTTTTTATGGTTATAGAGAATTTGTTTCAGTCTTTCTTCCCAACTTCCTGTCTTTCTTCCTAATTTTTCTCTTTTATTTAGTTTTTAAACGATTCATTAAGGCTGATCTGTAAACAAACAATAACAAAGTTAAAATGATACATTGACAGATTTAGAAACAAAACAGAAAATAACTCTCAAGAAAGTATCTTATTTTATTATATGCTAATAAAATGCTTACATATTATTTTTAAATTTCATAATAATTCACGGCCATCGATTACTATTTAATAAAGATGGGATCATGTAAAAATGAAATTCTCAAACTCACTCTCTAGAAATGTCTTTTTAACAATTCAGTGCATATATTTAGGCACTGTACCTATTTTAATGTAAATATACATACCTAGGGACTTGGTGACCAAAAAATGGGATCACACTACATATTATCTCCCTATACATTACATATATTTTTCATTTGTTTGAAATTAACATGACTTTTGGGAAAAATCACATACATATGCTTATTTCCATTTAGTAGTTTTTTCTAGTTTATAAAGTTGACATTATTTATTAATCATTTATATAATTTTAAATATGTACATTGTCCTGAACTATCCATTTTCAATTAATAATCTTTCTCTAAGATTCCTCCACATTCTATTCTGATTTAGATTTCTATCAAGGGTTCAAGAGATATTTCCCTGCACTTACCACATTTAATATTTACCTATTTAAAAAGGTAAATCTATCTTTACATTTATATTTTAATTTTATATCCTTAATTATCAGTGAGGTAAAATCTAATGTTTTTAAGTTGTGTTTTGACATCACTTTTCCTGTGAACTACTTCTTCAAGTCAATTATTTTTATTTTGTTCCATATTTTCTTGCCAATTTCTTGAAAAATGTTATTAAACAAGGTAGTCTTTCAATTGTCATGTTGAATTTCTCTAGTATTTTCATTATTCTTTATACTTTTTAGTGGTGTTTCTTATAGCATAGATTTATTAAAATATGCAAATTTATTTGTACTTTGCTTTATTGCTTTTGAGAATTGTGATTTGCCTAGTGAGATCTGTCTAAATCCAAGATGATCAGGGAAAGAAAGAGGCTACAACTTTTGTGCTTTCTTATAATAGTAATATTTAATGTTTAAATATTTGATTTGTTATTTATTTTGGTGAAAGTAGTGAATGAGTGATTTACACTTCCTGACTCCAAATGCATTTCTGATTATCATTGTTTATTATATTTTCAAAGTATGTTTGAGTATATGTTAAGTATAGTTTCTCCTGATTAGACTATTTTTCCTTCAGAATTTTTCTACCTCATCACATGGGCCTAGTTTCCCGTTGCTTGTGTATATGATACATAAGCTTTATGCAGCATACTTTCATATTTACCAACTTTTAAATTAAAAATATCAAAACCTATCTACAAAATAAATAAGGTAGTTTGGTGGTTACCATTTTAGATGAGAAAACTGTGAAAACGTAAGGAACTTCCGAGGTCTCCTAACTGTATCTCGTTGGCCGAGAGGTGGTAACAGGAGACTGACACCATGGCGGGAGACGTTCTCTATTGACTCCTTTATATTGTCTCTAAGACTTGGGCTTTATGTCCTCAAACATGCTTCGTTGGAAGGTGAAGAACTCTCAGCAATGCAATTTGATAGAGGTTTTTGCACATGTGTGTAAATTATTGCTTTAAAGTTGTATTGCCTTTTACAAAGCAGCATCTAGGACTTTGAAAGGAAACTATATATACTTGATTTCTTAAAAACCAGATCTAAGAAAGAAAGAGTGAGAGAGAAGGGAGAGATTAATTTTATGTGTATGTTGCTTCAGTAATATTCAGTTGTCTCATATATTATAATTTATTTGGGTACTTGAAAATTATCTCAAGACTAATGATCAAATGAATGAGATGGTGTCTTTAAGTTAAATAAAAATAAAATATTCTGCATATAATAGATATTTCCTAAATACTATTAATTTATTTTTCTGGGGCTCCATTTTGGGTCTTTGAGGGTTAAGCAGGAGCTCAGGAACTTGTGTCTCAAGAAAAAACCAATGTCTGGGCCATGGCACGTTTTCTCTTCTTGTCTTTGGAGTTGGAGGCAGTACCAGCAGTGAAGGATGCAGACTTCAAGCCCTATTTCCTTTGTTCAAAATCCGCTCTGCCTTTTCTAGAATATGATCAATCGCTTAACACACATCTGCCTCAGTTTTCTTTTCTGTAAGCCTGGGATGATGAGATTGTCACCTCCGTATCGCTGTTGTGGGGGTTAAAGAAATGCAGAAAGCATAGAGACACACCTGGCTCATCGTAAGCACTGCCTTATATTGTCTGTTACCATTATCGGTATAAATATCCCTTTTCAGGTGCAGTAAACATGGATGGAACCAATGATAGCACCCAGGGAAATTTCATCCTTTTGGGATTTTCTGACCGCCCTGGTCTGGAGAGGATCCTCTTTGTGGTCATCTTGATTGCATATCTCCTGACCATTGTGGGAAACACCACCATCATCCTGGTGTCCCGGCTGGACCCCCAGCTCCACAGCCCCATGTACTTCTTCCTTACCCACCTCTCCTTCCTGGACCTCAGCTTCACCACCAGCTCCATCCCCCAGCTGCTTTATAACCTGAGTGGGCGGGACAAGACCATCAGCTATGCAGGCTGTGCCATCCAGCTTTTTCTGTTTCTGGGTCTCGGCGGCGTGGAGTGCCTGCTCTTGGCTGTCATGGCCTATGACCGGTTTGTTGCAGTCTGCAGCCCCCTGCACTACCTGGTGATCATGAGTCCTCGCCTCTGCGTGGGGCTAGTATTGGTGGCCTGGGGCGGTGGGGTGGCCAACTCCCTGGTCATGTCCCCAGTTACCCTGCGTTTACCGCGCTGTGGGCGCCACAGTGTGGACCACTTCTTGTGTGAGATGCCTGCCCTGATCCGGATGGCCTGTGTGAGTACCGCTGCCATTGAGGGCACTGTCTTTGTCTTGGCAGTGGCTATTGTGCTGTCACCCCTGGTGTTTATCCTGGTCTCCTATGGCTACATCATAAGGGCCGTATTACACATTCGGTCAGTGTCAGGCAGGCAAAAGGCCTTCAGCACCTGTGGCTCCCACCTCACAGTGGTCTCTCTGTTCTATGGGAACATCATCTACATGTACATGCAGCCGGGGAGCAGCTCTTCCCAGAGCCAGGGCAAATTCCTCACCCTCCTCTACAATATTGTCACGCCCCTTTTGAACCCCCTGATCTACACCCTTAGAAACAGAGAGGTGAAGGGGGCACTGAGGAGGCTGCTTCTAGGTGACAGAGAGGTGCAAAAGGAGTAATAGCACATAGAAGTGGGCGTCTGCAGCCTGGCCGTCATCTCCTTCAGGGGCTGATGATGCCATTTGGGACCATTCAGTCAGATCCAGTCTTGACCTTTGCTTCCCGATGTGTGTGTCTTTCCCTGGACTTCCACAAGCTGTTTCTGTCCCAACATTACACATTTTAATGTGTGACTGGTCAATACACATCTCAAAACCCCCCTCTGGCTGAGCTATGAAGCTGCTCCAAAGAACTACAGGAGTTAAGAAGTTATAACGATGAGTTTCCACAGCTTCTACCAAAGTGCCAAGAAGAAAACCACCGTTCTTAATCTGAGTTTTGCTTTTGTTATTTAAAAAAAGTATTTAATGACTCTCTGTATTTTAGTCAAAATGATGACAATTTGATTACTTTTCTGAGCTGACAGCCATCAAATGTGGAAATTCAGCAAGTCGGGAGATTTTCTGTTTCCCAGATTCATATCCAAAGTTTTTCATAGAAACATGTTTCTTTTCTACTATTTGTTCCCAAACTTTGACTTTGATTTTCCCCAAAGTCTCGTGTAAGATTCTTAATAAACCAAGAAGTTAACCTATATCATGGTAAGTAGATCATTTAAGTCTTAGAACATGATTATCTCTCATGCATATTTTTTTATTAGTGAGAAACACCTAATGTTTATTAAGTTCCCGCTATGAGGCAAGGTGCTCTTATTTGTCTAAACTTCTCAGCATTTGTTGGAGGTCAGCATGATATTTTTATTTTTTTATTTTTAAAATATATTTTATCTATTATGCTGTTAGAGTTGTTCCTTATTTTCCCTCTTTGCCCCGCTCTACCCGGTACCCCCCTTCCCTCCAGCATCCCCCGCCTTAGTTCAAGTACATGGGTTGTGCACATTAGTTCTTTGGCTTCTCCATTTCCTATACTATTCTTAACCTCCCCCTGTCTATTTTGTACCTACCAATTTGTATTTTGCCTGCACTCTTCTTGTTCCCCCTCCCAGCTGATAACCCTCCAAATGTTCTCCATATATACATTCTGTTCCTGTTCTGCTTGTTTGGTAGTTGTTGATAGTTGTGAGTTTGTTGTCATTTTAATGTTCATAGTTTCGATCTTCTTTTTCTTAAATAAGTCCCTTTAACATTTCATGTAATAATGGCTTGCAGATGATGAACTCCTTTAGCTTAACCATGTCTGGGAAGCACTTTATCTGCCTTTCCATTCTAAATGATAGCTTTGCTGGATAGAGTAATATAGACTGTATGTCCTGGGTTTTTATCACTTTGAATACTCCTTGCCAGCCCCTTCTTGCCTGAAAAGTTTCTTTGAGAAATCAGCTGACAGTCTAATTGGAACCCCTTTGTAGGTAACTCTACTTTTCTCTTGCTGCTTTTAAGATTCTCTCTTTTTCTTTAACCTTTGGCATTTTAATTATGATGTGTCTTGGTGTGATCCTCTTTGGGTCCAACTTGTTTGGGACTCGCTGTGCTGCTTGGACTTGTATGTCTATTTCCCTCACCAAATTAGGGAAATTTTCTTTCATTATTTCTTCAAATAAGTTTTCAATTTCTTGCCCTTCCCCTTCTCCTTCTGGCACCCCTATGATTCAGATGTTGGTATGTTTAAAGATATCCCAGAGGCTCCTTAGTCTGTCCTTGTTTTTTTGAATTCTTTTTTCTTCTTGCTGTTCTGATTGAATGTCTTTTCATTCTTATGTTCCAAATAGTTGATTTGATTCTCAGCTTACTCTCCTCCACTGTGGGTTTCCAGTAGATTTTTCTTTATTTTGCTTAGTGTAACTGTCACTTCTCCCTGGGTCTTTTTCATGCTGTTGCCCCACCCAATGAGTTCTTTGAGCAACATGATCACCAGTGTTTTGAATTCTGCATCTGATAGGTTGGTCATCTCCATTTCATTTTGTTCTTCTTCTGGAATTTGTTCTGTTCTATCATTTGGGCCATATTTCTTTGTCTCCTCATTTTGACAGCCTCCCTGTGTTTGCTTCTATGTATCAGGTAGAGGTGCTTTGACTCCCAGGCCTATTGTAGAAGAATGTACCTGTAAACTGTATGGGGTGGAACGTTAGGTTATAACCAGGGTGGGGGCAACCTGTTACCGCTTTGTGGCTCTGTGTGGGGGAGGGCTCGGAGAGGGACAATGCCATTGCCTGGCTTCTGGAGGTTTGCTTGGAATGAAGCTCTCTCCTGGCGCTTGTCCTGTTGCCAGTCACTTCACTTTCTCCCCTTCTCCCCCTATGCCACTTGTGCCCTTCCTGCTGTTTCGCTGGTGCTGAATCCCAGAGGGGGCAGGTCTGTGTAAGTACTAAGTCCCCGTATATCCTTTAAGAGGAGTCTCCTGAGAATCTGGCAGTTTCTTCCACTTCCCCAGCCCCCACTGGTTTTTACAGCCAGACGTTATGGGGATTTATCTTCCTGGTGCTGGAACCCTGGGCTGGGTGGTCTGGTCTGGGTCTGGGATCCCTTGCTCTTGAGGTATCCCTCCCAATTTTTATACACCACAGGTGAATGTGGGACCACCTGTTCTGCCACCTCTCTGTGCCACACCATGGGCTTCTTACCTCTTCCCCTCTCCATGCCCCTTTGCCTGTCTCTGCGTCACTGCCCCTCCTACCTGTCTGGATGAATGTGGCTTCTTTAAATACTTGGTTGTCAGACTTCTATGAAGTTTGATTTTCTGACAGTTCTGAGTGATATTTGTTTAGTAATCTAGTTGTAATTTTTTTCTGTAGTTGTGCAAAGAGGAGAAGTGTGTTTACCTATGTCTCCATCTTGACTGGCAGACCTGTTCTCTTTATTTTTTAAATCCTTGCCCAAGGATATCCTGCAGCTCTTCCCTGGGCCTTTATTTATTTGTTGGCACCCACTTCCTTTGTTCAGGTCATCATTATTTTCATGACCCATTTTTACCCGTTTACCCGTGTCATTCATGAGGCTTGGAAGTTTAATCATTTGCTCAGTTGGGACTGAACCACAGATTTACTCCAAGTTCTGTCTGACTCCAAATTCCTGCTGTTTCTATCATGAATTTTCAAGGAGGGAAATCATTTAAAAATTTGTGTCAGAGACCCTTTGGAACTAAACAGTATGATTTGCTCCTATTCCTTGCATAGCATAGACCGGAGTGCAGGGGAGGGAAAAGTTTTCCTGGGTCCTTTTAGGGTAACTGTTGGGTGTGAAAATTAAACTGAGAAAGATCAACAGGAGAAAAGCATGCAAACTGACTTAATAGAAGTTTTATGGGACATGGGAAGCTTACTGAGGGAATGAAGAGCCCAACGAATGATTTATGTGCCAGATTTGAGGAAGAGTAGACAGTATTGGAGAAATACAATAGGACAAAGGGGGTGCAAGTGGAATGTAATAAATGGGGAAACTTAGCAAGGCCTGTGTGTTTGCCAAGCTTGAGTCCAGCAGAAAGGCTGGTTGGCTGCACTCAGCTGGGACCTTTGGTGCACTCTTTCCAGAAAAACTACAGGCAGGTTCTCAGATGGTCCTTGATAAGAGTGGCTTTGGAACAAGGGCCGATCTTTCCTGCCACCCACAGGTTAGGCAGGTGCTAACCCCTGAGAGAAGACTCCCTTGTAAGGGTCTCTGCAAGCATGCTATTCCGCAGCTAGAGAAAGACCTGCAGCTTGCTCCCCTCCCACAAGCCTGCACCGCCCCCAACACAGGGCTGCCTCGATTCGCATTCCCAAATCCTGCTGGCCCCTGCTGCTGAGCTCAGCTCTGTAGAAGGGGAAAGGGATACAGCTCTGAGGTGGGACCTTTGGCACCGTCCTTATGGAGTCTCCTGTCAAGGTCTCTGGCAGTGCACTGTGGAGCTAGGGTGAGGAAGCAGCTAGCTCCCCGTCTGCGGGCTGGTGCCACCCCCAGCAGAGGACCTTCATCTGGTTTTCCAAGTCCTGCTGAGCTCAGTTCCATTGTGGAAAGGAGGCAGAGAGAGCGGTTTGGAGCTGGGAGCTTTGGAGTGTGGCTCCCTCAGGGTTTCTGACGGCATGGCTGTGGAGCCAGAAGAAGTGAAGCTGGTTTTCCTCTTGCAGGCTGGCACTAACTGATTTGTTCGCCTAAGTCCCAGCAACACTGTCCTGTCCTCCCAAGCTCGCTCTTAAGCAGAGACAGCTGGTTGCACCCAGTCTAAACCTGTGGCATGTTCCTTTTCAGGGAGCTAGAGCTGGAGTTGCTGGCAGAGACTGAGTGGTATGGCCCGGGAGTAGGGGCCACATTTTCCACACTGAATGTCTGACCACACTGTTCCCAGGCAGGGGACCCACTAGCCCCGTCCTCCTTCTGACCTGGTCTCCCCTCCCTACCAAATTTGAGCCCTGTGGAAGGGTCAGTGGGGCGTGGCAAGCTTGGGACCACTCTGCAGCCTTTCTTCATAAGACTCTGGAGGAAGTCCAGGCAACCTAAGGGGGAGGAGTAGCTGACAGGAAAATGCTGACCTCAGGGAGCCTTGGACTTTTATTGATCTTCCCCTGGCTCAAAGCTCCAGGAAGCTGATCCTAGTATATAACTCAGACCCTCCCCACCCCACACATACACAGTAAAAGCAAGCACAAATAGTGAACAACATGGTAGCTACACTCAGGTAGCCCAAGGCCAATCACACAAAATGTCTGATGGTAACATGTACCTGCACCCCACCCAAGTAGTCCTAGGACCAACACATCCAGTGTTGGACTTCAGACCTGATCAAAGCTGGACCCTACTAATCACACAAACCACACACCCAAAGGAAGATTCCAGCAGGCACCAGACCCTGCTGGGAAGAACTCTACCCCAGAGGCAGCCACAGCACCATGCTTCATCCACGGTAATCAAGGTTTACCCTTATAGTCTCCCAGCCTGAAGGGCCAACTCCCCACACAAAAGGGCAAACAGTATTCAAGACTCAACTACAACAAAATGGTGCACATAACCTACAAGAAATCTTCCTGGAGCATGAACCTCAGTTGATCTGGAAGATTGTGCCACATTTCATCATAAATCCATCATAACAAGTTTGAGGGTCATAGCATATCCACCTAATATACAGAGACCAGATGTGGAGACAAAGAAAAGTATTCCAAACAGGAGAACAAGAAAATCCCCATAAAAAGAATTAAATGAAACATGAAATGAAAGCAACCAAAATACCAGATGTATAGTTTAAAGGAACTGTTAAAAGAATGCTCAAAAACCTTAGGGGAAGAATGAAGGAGCTCAGTGAGAACCTGTACAAAGATAGTAAGCATTAAAAATGATAGAAACCATTTTCTTAAAAACCAGTCGGAAATGAAGAATACAGTATCTGAAGTAAGGAATACGCTAGAAGGAATCAACAGTGGGTTAGATGAAATATAGAATCGGATCAATGAATTAGAGGACAAGATAACAATTAGTAACCAAGCAGAGCATCAGAAAGAAAATGAAAAGAAACAAGGAAAGCCTAAGAAACCTCTGGGAAAAGTAAAAGTGTAACGGCAGCCACATTATATGAGCACTAGAAAGAGACGAGAGTGAGCAAGGGATAAAGACCCTGTGTGAAGAAAAAGTAGCAGAAAACTTTTTTAACTTGGTGAAAGAAGAAGGTATACAATTTCAGGAAGCACAGAGAGGCCCTATCAAGATGAACCCCACAAGACCTACACCAAGGCACATCATAATTAAAATGGCAAAGATTAAAGACAAAAAGAGAATCCGAAAGGTGCAAGGGAAAATCAGTTAGTTACCTACAGGGGGGCTTGCATAAGGCAGTCAGGTGATTTCTCAAAAGAAACATTTTAGGCCAGAGGGGATTAGCATGAAGTATTCAAAGTGATGAAAAGCAAGGACATGCAACCAAGATTAACCTAACCACAAGGCTATTGTTTAAAATTGAAAGTGAAATAAAGATCTTCCCAGGCAAAAAAAAAAAAAAAAAAGGCTAAAGGAGATTATTAGCACCAAACCAGTATTGCAATAAATGTTAAAGGGACTGCTTTGAGAAGAAATAAAGAGAGAGGAACATAGGTATAAAGAAAAAATGGCAATAAATAAGGACCTATCAATAATAAACTTAAAGGTAAATGAAGTAAACGTTCCAATCACTAGACACAGGGTAGCTGAATAGGTAAGAAAATATGACCAATGTACATGCTGTCTATAACAGACCCACATCACAAAAAAAGATTGACAGAGGCTGAAATTGAAGAGATGAAAAAAATTTCATGCTAATGGAAAATTTAAAAAGCTGGAAGATGGGATAGCAATACATATATCTGACACAATGGACTTTAAAACAAAGGCCATAAAAAAGACAAAGAAGGTAACCATGTAATACTGAAGAGATTGATACAACAAGAGAATATAATCCTTGTGAACACATATGCACCAAATATAAGAGCACCTAAAACATAAAGAAAATCTTGGTAGACTTTAAGAGAGGGAGCAAAAGAAATACCATCACAGCAGTCGGAAATGAAGAATACAATATCTGAAGTAAGGAATATGCTAGAAGGAATCAACAACGGGTTAGATGAAGCATAGACAGGGGATTTTACACTCCACTGTCATCAATGGATAGTTGGAATGTCTACTGAAATCAACAAGGACACAGCGACCTTACACAACACACTAGATCAATAGATTTAATTTATATTTAGAGAACAGTTCATATATTTAGAGAACAGTAATTTATATTTAGAGAATAGATTTAATTTATATTTAGAGAACAGTTCATACATTCTTCTCAAGTGTGCATGGAAGAGTCTCAAAGGTACACCACATGCTGGGACACAAAATAAATCTTAACAAATTTAGGAAGACTGAAATCATATCAAGCGCCTTCTCAGACCACAATGACATGAAACTAGAAATCAACTACAATAAAAAAATTGAATAATATTTAAACATATGGATGCTAAATAACATGTTATTATACAATGAATCGATTAAAAATGAGATCAAGAAGAAAATAAAAAATAACCTCAAAACAAATTAAAATGAACATACAACAATCTAAAATCTATGGGACAGTGTGCAAAGCAGTCCTGAGAGGGAAGTGCATAGCATTACAGGCCTACTTCAAGAAACAAGAAAAATTTCAAATTACTACCCGATGTCAACTATACTACAATACCTAAAAGAAATTAAAAGATCAACAAAGCCCAGA
The DNA here is from genome assembly GCA_004026545.1 of Mormoops blainvillei. Classification (NCBI taxonomy): domain Eukaryota; kingdom Metazoa; phylum Chordata; class Mammalia; order Chiroptera; family Mormoopidae; genus Mormoops; species Mormoops blainvillei. The sequence goes on from PVJD01003931.1 coordinate 107,210, forward strand.
GTAAGTAGAAGAAGAAAACAATAAGTATCAAAATGGATATAAATGGCATAGAGACTAAAAAGGCAATACAAAAGATCAATAAAAACAAGAGCTGGTTCTTTGACAAGACAAATAAGACTGACAAACCTTTAACCAGACCCATCAAGAAGAAAGAGAGAGGACTCGAGTAAATAAAACTGGAAAGGAAAGAGGAGAAATAACAACTGACATCACAGGAAACAAGGGATTGCCAGAAAATATTATAAACAACTATAAGCTAACAAATTAGACAACCTGGGTGAAATAGATAAGTTCCTAGAAACAGTGTTCCAAAAATAAATCAGGAAGAATCAGAAAGCCTGAAATTGAAGTAGTAATAAAAAACTCCCCAGCACACAAAAGTCCTGGACCAAATGGCTTCACAGATGAATTTTTCAAAACATTCAAAGAACTAACACTTCTTCTCCTCAAACTATTCCATAAAACTCAAGAGGAAGAAAGACTCCCAAGCTTTTTTTTTACAAGGTCAGTATTGTCCTAATTTCAAAACGAGATAAAGACACTACAAAAAAAAAAAAAAAAAGAAAAAAATTTTAAGCCATATTCCTGATAAACATAGAGGCTTTCAAAATCCTTAGCAAAATATTAGCGAACTGAATCCAACAATACATTAAAAAGATCGGACACCATGATGAAGTGTGATTTATCTTGGGGATGCAAGATTGGTATAATATTTGCAAATCAATAACTGTAATACATCATATAAACAAAATGAAAGATAAAATCACATGATCTCATCAAAAGATGCAGAAAAGGCATTTGATAAAATTCAGCACCTTTTATGATAACAACTCTCAGCAAAGTGGGAGTAGAGGGATTATGCCTCCACATGATAAAGGTGGTATGTGACAAACATATAGCCAACATCATTCTCAATTGGCAAAAAGTAAAAGCATTTCTCTTATAATAAGGAACAAAACAGGGATGTCCCCTTTCACATCTCTTATTCAACACAGTACTGGAAGTCCTAGACACCAATCAGATAAGAAGAGGAAATAAAAGACCGTTAAATTGCCATTATTTGCAGGTGACATGATACTGTATGTAGAACACCCTAAAGACTCCACCAAAAAGCTGTGAGAGCTGATAAATGAGTCTGGCAAATAGCAGGATACAATATTAATATTCAGAAATCAGTAGCATTTCTATACACCAATGGTAAGTTATCAGAAAGAAAAACTAAGAAAACAATCCTATTTACTATTGCAACAAAAAAAATAAGGTACCTTGGAATATATTTAGCCAAGGAGGTAAAAGACCTGTACTTTGAAAACTATAGAGCACTGAAGAAAGAAAATGAGAAAATGCAAAATGGAAGCACATACTGTCTTCATGGATTGGAAGAATTGACATTAAATGTCCATACTATGAAATTCCTATTAAAATATCAGTGGCATATTTTGCAGATCTAGAATAAATATTTCAAAAGTTTATGTCAACCAAAAATGATCCTAAATAGCTTCGACCATCTTGAGAAAGAAAAAAGTGGGAGGGGTCACACTACCTGACATCGACTACACTACAAGGCCATATAATCACAGCAGCCTGATAATGTCATTAGAACAGGCATGTAAATAATTTGAACAGAAATGAGAGCCCAGAAATAAAGCTATGTCTGTTTGGTCAACTAATATTTGACAAAGGAGGCAAGAACATACAATGGGTTAAAGACAGTCTCTTCCAAATAAGGTGCTGGGCAAAGTAGGTAGATACATGCAAGAAATGAAGCTAGACCAGCAACTTACACCATACCCAAGAATAAACTCAAAATAAATAAAAGACTTAAATGTAAGTCATAAAACCATAAAAATCCTAGGAGAAAATATAGGTTGTAAAATCTCAGAGACCTCTTGGAGCAATATTTTTTTGGATATGTTTCCTAGGGCAATGTAAATAAAAGAAAAATTCAAAAATGGGACTACTACAAACTAAAAAGCTTCTTGCAACAAAAGAAACCATCAACAAGATGAAAAGGGAACTCAAATATATAAAGCCCATATACAACTCAACACTAGGAAGACAAACAATCCAATTAAAAAGTGGACAAAGGGCCTAAATAGACACTTCCCCAAGGAGGACATACAGATGGTCCACAGACATATAGAAAAATGTCCAACATCACTAATCAACAGAGAGATGCAAATTAAAACCACAATGAGATATCACTTCACACCAGCCAGAATGGCCATTATAACCAAATCAACAAACAAGTGCTGGTGAGGTTGTGGAGAAATGGGAGCCCTGGCACATTGTTGGTGGGAATGCAGACTGGTGCAGCCACTGTGGAAACAGTTTGGAATTTCCTCAAAAAATTAAAAATGGAACTTCCTTTTTACCCAGCAGTGGAACTGCTGGGATTATACCCTTAGAATCCTTAATTCTTATGAATTAAGACCAATTCATAAGAACCTGCGCACCCCAATGTTCATAGCAGCACAATTTACAATATCCAAGCACTGGAAGCAGCCTAAGTGCCCATCAGTAAATGAGTGGATCAAAAAACTGGTACATTTACACAATGGAATACTACACAGCAGAAAGAAAGAAAGACTTACTGCCTTCCATGACAGCATAGATGGAACTGGAGAGCATTATGTTAAGTGAAATTAGCCAGGCACTGAAAGACAGATACCATATGATCTCACCTATAAGTGGAATCTAATCAACCAAATAAACAAACAAGCAAAATATAACCAGCAACACTGAAATAAAAAACAAACTGACAGTAACCAGAGGGGAGGCGGGAGGGGTATAACAGGGGAAAAGGATGGGAAGAGTCATCAAGGAACAGGTATAAAGGACCCATCGACAAAGTCAAATGGGGGAAGGATTGAGGGTGGGAGGTGGGGATGGGTGTGGCTAGGGAAAGTGGTGGTGGGAAAATGTTGATGTGGTGATGATGGGATGGGGTGCTGGGCAGAGGGGATATAGGGGAGAAATAAATGAGACAACTGTAATAGCATAATCATTAAAATATTAAAAAAATAAGGGACCTAAGAATAAATTTAACCAAGGAGATAAAGACCAGTGCTCCTAAAACTATAAACACTGAAGGAAGAAATTAAGGAAGACACAAATAAGATAATTATTTAATTTTAATTCTTTAAATTTGAATGTGTAATGGGGCACTAAACTACAGTAACACAAAGAAAAACAAATATGATGTATGATATTTGCAAAATAAAAAACCTTCATGTTATTTAAAGAATTTATGATTACCTATGTACAGAATGCAATAAAATGTGGCTGACATTTTTTAAAGGCATGAAAAGAACACATTAACAGGTAAAATCAATATTTCCTATGTATTAGAATTTCTGTTTGTCACTTTATTAACAGACAAGTAAAAAAATGCATTTGAAGATATTTTATTTTGATAATAACACTGGATATGCATATTATAACGTTTGGAGACCAAGACACATGCATAAGAATGTTTATGAAATATATTTAAGTATTGTTTGGGGAAACAACTTTTTATTGTTCATCTACAGTTGTACCACCTTTTCTCCCATTGCTGTTCCCAGCCCTGCCCCCCACACTGTCAGTCCACCCCATTAGCCTCTCCCATGACTCCTCTATTCATGTTCTTTGATGGCCCTCCCCTTTTTATCCCACTGTATCCCTCTCCTTCCTCCCCTCTGCTCATTGTCAGTTTGGTCTTTATTTCCACGTCTCTGGTTCTATTTTACTGGCTGGTTCGTTTTGTTGATTAGGTTCCACTTATAGGTGAGAGCATATGGTACCTGTCTTTCACTGCCTGGGTTACTTCACTCAGCATAATGCTCTCCAGTTCCATCCGTGCTGTCGGGAAGGGTAGTAGCTCTTTCTTTCTGCTGCGTAGTATTCCATTGTGTAAATGTACCAGTTTTTTGATTCACTCATTTTCTGATGGGCACTTAGGCTGCTTCCAGCACTTGGCTATTGTAAATTGTGCAGCTATGAACATTGGGGTGTGCAGGTTCTTTTGAACTGGTGTTTCAGGATTCTTAGGGTATAATCCAAGCAGCGGAACTGCTGGGTAGAAAGGCAGTTCCATTTTTAGCTTTTTGAGGAAATTCCAAACTGTTTCCACAGTGGCTGCACCAGTCTGCATTCCCACCAAAAGTGCACTAGGGTTCCCTTCTTTCCACATCCTCACCAGCACTTGTTGTTTGTTGATTTGGTTATAATGGCCATTCTGACTGGTGTGAGGTGATATCTCATTGTGGTTTTAATTTGCATCTCTCTGATGGCTTGTGATGCTAAGCATCCATTCATATGTGTCTGGGCCCTGTGTACGTCCTCCTTGGAGAAGTGCCTGTTCAGGTCAGGTCCTTTGCCTATTTTTTAATTGGATTGTTTGTCTTCCTGGTGTGGAGTCGTATGAGTTCTTATATATTTTGGATATCAAACCCTTGTCTGAGGTATCACTGGCAAATATATTTTCCTATGTGGTTGCTTCCCTTACCATTGTGTTGATGTTTTCTTTAGCCACACAGAATGTTAACTTGATGTAGCCCCATTGGTTTGTTTATTCCTTTCTTTATATCCCTTGCCTTAGAGGACATATCGGTGAAAATATTGATGTGTGGGATATCTGAAATTTTCCTGCCTGTGCTCTCCTCTAGAACTTTATGATGTCACAGCTTATATTTCAGTCTTTTTTCCATCTTGAGTTTATTTTTATGTATGGTGTAAGTTGGTGACCTAGCTTCATTTTTTTTGCATGTAGCTGTCCAGATGTCCCAACACTATTTATTGAAGAAACTATTTTTACTCCATTTTATGCTTTTGCCTTCTTTGTTGAATATTAATTGACCATAGAGACATGGGTTTATTTCTGGGTTCTCTATTCTGTTCCATTGATCTATGTGTCTGTTCTTATGCCAGCAACAGACTGTTTTCATTACAGTTGCCTTGTAGTATAGTTTGATGTCAGGTATTATGATCCCTCCTACTTTGTTCTTCTTTCTCAAGGTTGCTGAGGCTATTCAGGGTCATTTATGGTTCCACATAAATTTTTGAAATATTTGTTCTATATCTGTGAAATATCACTGGTATTTTGTTAGGGAATGCATTGAATCTAGAGCTTGCTTTGGATAATATGGGCATTTTAATGATGTTAATTTTTCCAATGCATGAACATGGCATATACTTCCATTTATTTGCGCCTTCCTTAATTTCTTTCTTCAGAGTTGTGTACTTTTCTGAGTACAGGTCTTTTTCCTCCTTGGTTAATTTTATTCTTAAGTATTTTATTTTTCTTGCTGTAAATGGGACTTTTCTTCCTAATTTCTCTTTCTGATATTTCATTGTTAGTGTACAAAAATGCCTTTGATCTCTGGATGTTGGCTTTGTTTCCCTCCATATTGCCAAATTTACTTAATAGGGGGTAGATTTTTGGTGGAGTCTGTAGGGTTTTCTATGTACACTATCATGTCACCTGCAAACAATGACAGAGCTCCTTCCTTGTTTCAAATTTGGATGCATTTTATTTCTTTTTCTTGTCTGATTTCTGTGTCTGGATGTTCCAATACAACATCTATTCTATGTTGAATAGAAGTAGTGAATGTGGACACCCTTGTCTTGTGCCCAATCTTAGGGTGAAAGTTATTGTTTTTGCCCATTGAGTGTGATGTTGGCTGTACATTTCACATACATGGCCTTTATTATGTTGAGGTATGCTCCCTCTCTTCCCACTTTGCTGAGGGTTTTTTTAAAATCATAAATGGGTCCCGTATTTTATCAAATGCTTTTCCAGCATCTATTGATATGATCTTGTAGTATTTTTCTTTCATATTGTTTATGTGATGTATTGCACTTATTGATTTGTGAATATTGTACCATCCTTGCATCCCTGGGATAAATCCCACTTGATCATGGTGGATGGTCTTTTTAAAGTATTTCTCAATCTGGTTTGCCAGTATTTTGTTGAGGACCATCTATGTTCATCAGCAATGTTGGCCTGTAATTTTCTTTCTTTGTTGTGTCTCTGTCTGGTTTTGGAATTAGGATGATACTGGCTTCATATAAAGAGTTTCGGGGTCTTCCCTATTATTGAATTTTTGGGAATATTTTGAGAAGAATCTGGATTAGTTCTTCCATTAATGTTTGGTAAAATTCTCCTGTGAAACAGCCTGGTCCATTGTTTGTGTGAGCCGGGAGTTTTTTGATTACTGCTTCAATTTCACTAGCTATTGGTCTATTCAGGCTTTCTGCTTCTTCTTGACTTAGTTTCGGAGGGTTACATGTTTCAAGAAATTTTTCCATTATGCCCAGGTTTTGAAGTTTCTTGGCATATAGTTGTTTGTTATATTTTCTTATGATCCTCTGTATTTCTGTGGTATTGGTTGTAATTTCTCCTCCTTTATTTCTGATTTTATTTATTGAGTCCCTCTCTCTTTTTTTCTTGATGAGTCTTGTTAAAGACTTGTCAATTTTGTTTATCTTTTAAAAGAATCAGCTCTTGAATAATTGATCTTTTGAATTGTTCTTTAGTCTCTATGCCATTTAATTCTGCTCTGATCTTTATTATCCCCCGCCCCTTTTTTTGATTCTTTGCTTGGAAGATCTATCCATTGTTGTGAGTGGGGTGTTAAAATCCCCTAATAGAAATATGTTGCTGTTTACATCTTTCTTGAAGTCCTCCAAGATTTATTTTATATATTGGGTTCTTTCTATGTTGGTTGCATATATATTTACAATGTTTATATCTTGTTGCATTCTGCCCTTCAGTTTTATGAAGTGTCCTCTATTTTCTTTTTCTTTTTGGCCTTGTTTTGAAACCTAGCTCATCTGATATAAATATTGTTATCCCAACTTTCTTTTTCCTATTTTAACTCAGAATTTTTTTGAACCCTTCACTTTCAATCTGTGTAGGTCTTTTGTTCTGATGTAGCTCTGTGGTAGAATATATATTCAGGTTTTCTTATTCATTCAGCTACCCTGTCTTTTGATTGGAGTATTTAATCCCCTTACATTTAAGGTTATTATTGATAGGTATTTATTCATTGTCATTTTTTCCTTTGTAGCTGTGCTCCTCTCTCTCACTCTATATCTTCATCTTCTTAAAGCAGTCCCTTTAGCATTTGTTGCAATGCTGGTTTGGTGGAAGTGTATGCTTTTAGCCCTTTTTTGTTCTGGGAAACTCCTTGTTTTACCTTCCATTTAAAATGACAGCCTTGCTGGGTGGTGTAGTCTTGATTGCAGGCCTTTGCTTTCCATTACTTGGAATGTTTGTTGCCATTCCCTTCTGGCTTGTAATGTTTCTGTTGAGAAACCAACTGCTAGCCTTATTGGTGCTCCCTTGTATGTTACTATCTGTTTCTCCATTGCTGCCTTTAAGATTCTCTCTTTATTTTAATTATGATGTGCCTTGGAGTAGGCCTCCTTGAATTCACCTTGATTGAGACCTTCTGTGCCTCCTGAACTTGCATAGATTTTCCCCTCTCCAAGCTAGGGAAGTTTTCTGTCACTATTTTTTCAAAAAGGTTTTCTATCCTTTGCCCCTTTTCTTCTCCTTCAGGTATTCCTGACTTGAATATTGTTATGTTTTCTTGAAGTTCCCTTAAGCTATCCCCATACTTCTTGAGTCTTTTAAAATTTTGTTGCTTTATCTTGGTATTTCTTTCTACCTTGTCTTTTGGCTTGCTGATTTGGTTCTCTGCTTCATCCAACCTGCTTGCGATTTCTTCTAGTGTATTTTTTTATTTCAGATATTGTATTCTTAATTTCTTCCCGGCTCTTGTTTGTAGTTTCTATTTCCTTTTTCATGCTGTTGTAGTTCCCACTCAGTTCTTTGTAGTTGTCACTGAATTTCTTGAGCATCCTTATAACTATTTTTTTGAATTCTATGTCTGACAGATTGCTTGCCTCAATTTTATTTAGTTCTTTTGCTGGGGATTCTTTTATTCTTTTCTGTTGGGGGTTCTTTCTTTGTCTCCCCATTTTAGGTGACTCTTTTTGTTTGTTTCCCTGTCTCAGGTTGTTCTGCTTTGCCTGCCTGTCTTCATGGGGTGGTCTTCTGTGGTAGGAGTTCTGTGGGACTCAGTGGTGCAGTCTCTTTGATCTCCTGATTTGGATGCTCTAAGGTTGGCCTTTACTCCATTTGTGGGGACTCTCTTGTATTTGGGTTTTACTTGTTGGCGGCTTCTTCACTGATGGGTTCTTACCTCCAACTGGCTTACTGGTAGCCACAACTCCTGCCTTTCTTGTATGCTGTTGTACAGGTGTTGGTTAAAAAGAGCAGTATTACCAGGCACCAAACTTATGCCAGCAAAAAACCCCCCTACCAATCAGCAATATCAACCACAATTGAGCAGATTAATAAAGGTGAAGAGGGATTAAGAATATTATAAAACAGGAGGAAGGGAATATGAGATGACTAAAAGAGGGGAAAACGTTTCTGAGTGGGAAGAGGGAGGAGAATTGATGAGTAGGGATAGAACTGACATGCAGAACAAAACTTAAGAGAACAAAACTTAAAATGTAAGTAAAACATGGAAAGGTGATGAAAAAATGGACTAAGAAAAGGGAAGAGTATGCTATAAGGTTTGAAAGGTTGTAAGATTAAAAATGTATTGGGCCAAGGGGAGTGTAATTGCTGAAAAACCACAGCAGGATCAATAGTAATGAAGGCTAAATGAAGTTTAATAGAAGTGGAAAGGGAATAAGAATATTTTACAGAAGAGAAAAACAAATATGAGATGTCTACAGTAAAGAAAATTGATTTTGAGAGGGTGGGGGAAGCAAACTAATAAGAGTAAGGAGCAAAGCTAGGGTAAGGGAGGAAAAAAATTAAAATAAAATTCCTCACTCAACTGATCAGGGGCAGGGCAAAGGCAAAATGGAAGTAAGACGGGGGAGGGTGTCCTGTGGGATTTGGACTATAAACAAATATCGAACAAACAGGAGTTTCATTGGAGAAGTATAGCAATAACTGTGATATTTCACCCACCTAGCCACAATTTATAACGGTGGAAGGGAAACAAGACTCTTGTAAAAGGGGAAAGGATGTGGTCTGATCTAAGAAAGAAGAGCGCTTACGTGAGGCTGGGTGGAGGAGAAGCAGCCACAGCAAGGAGCAGGAGCACGGTGCAGTGCGGGAGAGAACGGCGTCCACAGCCGCGGGAAAGGCCGGGGACGCGGGGAACGGAGTAAGGCCAGGGAAGGGCGCGGGGTGGGGTCTGGAACAATAATAATAATAAAAATATATAATCCGAATAAAAATAATAAAAAAAAACACCAAGAGTAATGAGTTAGTTGGAATATGTGTGAAGTGAAAGAAGAAATGTTAAACTGCATGAAAGGAAGAAAAATAGGAAAAAAACCACCCAAGTTCTGATAAAAGTAAGGTCTAATTCATCTCAGCTGTTGGTGTTCGCCTTCTGACTTCTTTCTGGATCCCTCTCTGGTTTTCTACGAGCCCACAGTCAGGGTAGGGTTGTCCAACTTCTGGTAACACCACCTGTGCCTCATTCCCTTGCCTCTAGGGGGAGCTTCTGTTGGGATTGAGAAGGTGAGTCTCTGTGTCTCCCCTGGGAGGCACTGTTCAGTTTTCTGGGAAAATTGTGGGTGCATTCTGCTCGCCTCTATTCCTCCCATCTTAGTCTGTCCCAGTTTATTTCCAATAATGTATAGTTTCTCCTTAAATAGCTGTCCGTTCGGTGGGGGGTGGAGGGCACTCTGTGTAAAGGTGTCAGCTCTCTCCTGCTTGGTGGAGACTGCAACCTTCTATGAGCCAAGGCTGGGTCTCCCCTTGTTGCACCCTTCCTTAGCTTCCTGTTTTGATGGTCTCAGCGAAATAGGGTCTTAGGACCCAGTGTACGTGGTCTCCTTGTGGGGAGTTCAAATCTGGCCCTTTTAGGCATTAGTCTTGTTATCTTACTCTTGTGGGAAAGCCCCCACAGGTTATCAAGCCTGCCCAGCCAGTTTTGCAGATCTTCCCCACTGCTGCCTGAGTTGGGGGGCTGGGCTCAATCTTCCATTCCCGGAGGTTCCGCCAAGGAAGGGGGCCCAGGCTGGCCCCACGTTAAGTGCACCGTTCCCAGTACACTGCCGTCAGGGCATGCTGCCCCTCACACTCTCCACTCTGCACTGCTGCGCGGGGCTGAGGTCTAGAAACCACCTCCCTTTGCACCCCTTTGATCAAAGGGCCTGGGTGCACTGGTTGTCAGCAGATCACGCCCACAATCATCCCTCCTTGTTGACCCGGCAGCTGGGCACGAACAGGGTCCTGCCCAGCATGCCTCAGCTCCCCTTTTGAAAAAACTCTCTGGGTGTTACTGCTGCAGCTCCGACCCATTGCCCAGCTTTCCACACACTCCAACTCTCTGGCAAGTCGAGTCCACCTTAGTCACAACCAGTCATGGCCCTCCTCCTCCCCCAGCTCCAGGTGCAGCCCGTTTCCCCTCACTCGCTGGCACTGTCCCAGTAGGCGACTGCCACCCCAGCTAGGGTGTGCCACCAGCTGTGTGCGTGTGTGCAGCCTGTTTTTCCCCGGTGACTCTATGCATTCAAGTCACTCCGGGCATGAGTCTGTAGATTCCCTGCCCTGGGAGCGGAGGTAGCCGCTATGCTGTTACCCGCACTGGGCTCTTCTTGGATGTTGTCTCCATGGCAGCCGTGGTTTCTGGTGCCACGCTCCGGGATTTTCCCAGTCTGCCTACAAATCCTCCTTACTGCCCATCTTGAAGCATCCTCTGCATACTTTGGCTTCCAAACTTCCTATTAGCTAAGATTCTATTGACTGTTCACTTGTTTTTTGGAAGGTCCACTAAGTGTCATCCCAGTTGGGTGAACGAGCAAGTTGGCTCAGCTCCCACCTACTTCGCCACCATCTTCATGACCATAATTTTTTATAATGTCAGAACTGATAAACACATATTGCGGTAAAGATTTATAAAATAAAATTCCATAACCCTAAGAGTAATGCAATACTGCATTCCTCTTCATATGTCTACATTACATTAAAATTGTGATATGTACAGGTTTAGTAACAGAAAACATAATATGTCACTTATTAAAGTATTTCAAGCAATAGTGAGTAATCTTTGTGGTTTGACACATTTTAGCCCAAAAAGAGACCATGCATTTGCCTCCTCTGTCATTGTTAGTGCAGGAAACTCAATAAAAAGGTGTTCAGTAAAGGGATTCATGCAGGGCATCTAGGGGTGGCCTGCGCCCCACAGCCTCTGCCTAGACATAAGGGAGAGTTAACCCACACGGGGACGCGATGTGGGCAAGGTTGCTGTTCCCAGTGTAAAGTGTTGATTCATGGCAACAACCATCAGAGGAAGGCAGAAATGATCTGTGATTTCCTTACTCACCTCAAATCACTGGAGCAAATATCAGACTGGCCCAACAGTGAACATTGATAGAAGACCGAGAAAGAAAGCAAGCCTGGGGAAACATTTTTTTATCTTCCAACCAGAAGAATGTTCAAATGAAACTTGAGTAAGAAAACCGACACACAGTATCCACTGAACAAGAGGGCGGACTAACGCTGGCTTCACGTTTGCTGCTGCAGCAATAGGAGGAAACACAAGGAAGAGGCCAGGAAAGGTACCACAGGGTCTCATTTCTATCTGGATGTTAGATTTTTTTTTTTAAGTATCGAAGATAAATAAAAATTGTATGATTAAGCTAGATAGTAGGTTTCTAAATGTGTGTTATATTATTTCTACTCTTGCCTGTATATATGAAATATTTTAAGATATATAATAGATTTGGTCACTTTGTTAAAGTATCCTAAATCTGAAGCATATACTGACATCTACTGATAAGATTGATGAGATGGTATAAAATCGAGGCCAATTCTCTAGCTGGATCCCTAGAACTCTTTAAGATTATCCAAAATAAATCTTTCTTCATAAATACATAATGACCCATTTCAAAGGGAGATGATGAAATTCATTCTGTCAGCATATTTTTAGGAGAAGGGATTCTATCACATTCTTTATGACAGTGACTGATACACCGCGTGATACAGCACTGCCTATGCTGTACCTTACCTCTCCATGGTGGCTATCTCTGTTTCATATCTACCAACCTGTCCTCTCAAACCTCTCGACTCCCTTTGCCCAGCTTCTTTTTCTGCTCTCATCTGAACTCTCAGTCTGTTCTTTCACACAGAATATGGTGCATCTTCTCTATGATAACAAGTGATGTATATTTACAATGAATGATAGACTAATTACATTTTGAAGTGAAAATTTGTACTTTTATTTAAGACTGATAAGTCAGTCTATTTCTTTTTATTTGTGAGTTTGAGTTAACCCATTTTGGCTTCATACTTTTACATGCAGACAGCAGAAGAAAAGTGTTTTACTGTTAAAAGCTTAAAATATAATTGATAACTATTGTACATGAAGCACAAGCCGGCTACAGACAGCTGCTCTGGTGTACTGTTCAGAGAGAGGACACTTTACTGCTGTGAGACTCCTTTCTCTGCCAGGTGTTGTCATGGCAACCACAACTCTGTTACCTTTAAGTTTGCTAATAAAGGACCTTTACTGAACCCTGAGAATTCCTCTTAATTCCTCTAATAGATTAGGGGTCCAATTAACTACAGTTTCTAGAGGGAAAGATGCAGTTTTAACTCATGCTAATTGAGAGGCTAGTTAACAAGGTTCTGTGGGTATGCAATTTAGCTAAACTCATTAAAAGTTTTTGCAAGAATCCCAAAAGCCCTATGCAATGAGCCCCTGAACACTGATCTTCCAATTAAGGTCTCTCTCATCCATGCTTGGAGCAGACAGTTGCCTATAGTTAGTGTTTTGTTGTTTTTGTTAGTGAAAACTCTAACCCTGCAGAAGTAAAAGAAAAAAAAGTGATTCAAAGATTCTTAGAAATTATCTAGACTTCCAGGCAGTTGAAAATACCCCAAAACTTATATTTTTACCAATTTCATTGAAACTATATTGAGTAACATATAACCCCACATCTCTTTCAGCACATTCAGAACATATATAAGTATACACATGTAAGGAATGGTATAATAGTTCCAACAAACCCAACAGTGATTAGGAGGGATTATGTGACAAGCTTACAAACCTAGAAGGTTGAGAGATGCTATTTCTAGTCTCTCTTTGCTTCTTAATAATTTAATACGTGAGCATTTAAAGAAAGTAAACAAAAACTTCTTAAACAATTTTTCTCAATAATTTTATTCAGTTGTCCTACATTTGTACAAAAAGGAAGGATGGGGAAGGAAGACTTTCAAACCATTTTATTCTTGAGATCCTTTCATCTCTTTTATTTCATTTCAGTAACCGTTGCTTTTTTTCCTAATTATAGTTGACATACACTATTATATTAATTTCAGGACTACTACAAAGTAATTTGACATTTATATCCTTTACAATGTGATCACCACTCTAAGTACTGTAACCATACAAAGTTATTGTAATATTGTCATATTCTCTGTGCTGTACATTACATCTGTGACATTTACTTTATAACAGAAAATTTGTACCTCTTATTTTTCTTTATATTTTTTACCCATCCTCAGATACCCCTCTACTCTGGAAGCTATCAATTTGTTCTATTAGTCTGTTTTTAATTTGTTTTATTTGTTCATTTATTTTGTTTTTTAATAGCTAACACATATAAATGAAATTATATGGAATTTACCTTTGTCTTATTTTCTAAATCATAATACCCTCTAGGTCCATCTACATTTTTGTAAATGGCAAGATTTTAATTTTTTGTTGCTAAATAATATTATTCATATCTATCATATCTTTATCTATTCTTCTATTGATGGGCAGATACTTCTACATCTTGGTAATTGCTAGTAATGCTGCAATAAACATGGGGGTGATGCACATATCCTTTAAATTTTTTTTCCTTCAGATAAATATCCTGAAGTAAAATTACTGGAACCTGTGGTAGCTCTATTTTTTTCCTTAAAAAAAACAAAAAACCCTCCATCCTGCTTTTCATAGTGGCTCTACTGATTTACAATTCCAACAGTGCATGAGGGTTCCCCTTTTCTTCACTTTTTGCCAACACATATTATTTACTGATTTTCAATAATGGCCATTCTGACTGATGTGAGGTTCTGATTTGCATTTCCTGTATTAGTGATGTGGAGCATCTTTCTTTTACCATCAGTGTTTGGCTAGATATTGATAAAAGAAAGAGAACAAGGGGAACTAGATGTTGAGCTTTATAAATTGGAGATCATAAGCCTGCTTGTTCATCCAGGAAGCTGTGGCTTTTCATACTCCAGGAGATTACAGCATTGTGTTCCAATAAGGGAATTAACAACCCACTCTGGTACCAGATGATTGGGAGGCACAGGAGAAAACGTTGGACCAAAGAGGCTTGTCAGTCTTACTTGGGGGTGCAATCCTATCTGAATCCCATGGAAATTTAGGAAGTTGATTGATCATTTTGGGAAAGCACCTGACCCAGCCCAGCCCAAGCTCTTGGTCATACCCAGGGGTACAAAGAAGATCCCTTTTTATTGTTCATGACCGGCATTCACGTGATGCACTCATCTGTTCTCTCCAATGCCAGGTGGCCCATGGCTGTGCAAATGCACCCGCAGACTCCAGGAGGGAGCCTGAAATGGGCTGCAGCTGGAACACATGCTGTGTGGAACTGGATTGGACTCTAACATGGAGCAGAAATTCTGGACACTGGTTTTTGTGTTGACACTACTAAAGACAAGATTGGACTTTTTCCATGGTGGGACAGAGGGAGCTGGGACGTTGGAAACCCAGGGGACATCTTCTATCTCCACAGGATTGCCACTCCACAATCTCCCATGAGTAGGTCCTTGAGATGTTTTCCTCGTGACCCCAAGGAAGAACCTAATTTCAACCAACAACATTTCCATATGCCTATGGCCATCTGAATGTCTTTGGAGAAATGTCTATTGAGGTCCTCTTCCTATTTTTAATTTTTTCATAAGATGAACTTATAACCTTTACTTGGGTTATTTGTTGTTTTATTCTAATGTTGAGTTATATGCGTTTTTAATGTATCTTGAAAGTTATCTCCCTATCAGGTATATTATTTGCAAATATATTCTTCTATTAAGTGAGTTATATTTTCCTTTTGTTGATGGTTCCCTTCACTGTGCAAAAGTTTTTAGTTTGATGTATTCTGGTTGGTTTATTTTTTGCATTTGCTGCCATTTCCAGGGAGACATATCCATAACAATATTGCTAAGACCAATGCCAAATAGTTTACTGCCTATGTATTCTTTTAGAAATTTTATGTTTCAGGTTTTATGTTCAAGTACTTATTTAATTTTTAGTTTATTTTTGTGTATGGTGTAAGAAAGTGCTCCAGTTTCATTTTTTTGTATGCATTTGTCTGTCTTTCCAACACCATTTATTGAAGATACACTAATCTTCCCATTGTATATTCTTGCCTTCTTTGTCACAGATTAATTGGCCATATAAATGTGGGTTTATTTTTGGGTTTTCCATTTGCTGTGTCTGTTTTGTGTCAGTATAATGTTGCTTGATTACTGTAGCTTTGGGTATAGTTTAAAATCATGAGGAATAATACTTCCAGCTTTGTTTTTCTTTTGCAATGCTGCTTAGGCTATTCAGAATCTTCTGTGCTTCCCTGTACATTTTAGGATTATATATTCTCTTAAACAATGCCATTGAAATTTTGATAGGGGTTGCAAATGACTATGTACATTGTTTTTGGTAGCATGCACATTTTAACAATATTAATCATTCCAATCCATGAACATGGTATATCCTTCCATTTATTGTTTCATCTTCAATTTATTTTATCAATATCTTATAGTTTCTATTTTTAAATTTTTTAAAATTAAATTTATTGGAGTAACTGGTTAATAAGATCACATAGATATCAAGTGTACATTTCTATGAAACATAATCTGTAGATTACATTGTGTGCTCATTGCCAAATTCAAATAATCTTTTATCACCATATATTTGGCCCCATTTACCCTTTACTATCCTCAAACCCCCTTCCCTCTGGTAACCACCATACTGTTGTATGTGTCTTATACGTTTCAGTTTTATATCCCACATATAAGTGAAATCATGTGGTTCTTAGTTTTTTTCTGTCTGACTTTGCTTATCATAATATTCTAGAGGTCCATTTTGTTGTCACAAATGACAGTTATCTTGTAGCTGAATAGTATTCCATAGTATATATGTACCATATCTTCTTTATCCAGTCGCCTATCAAAGGACACTTTGGTTGTTTCTATATCTTGGCCACCATGTATATTTCTTTGCAAATAAATATTTTCAAGTTTTTTGAGTGGATATCCAGGAGAGGCATTGCTGTGTCATATGATAACTCTATTTTTACTTTTTTGAGGAACTACCTTACTGTTTTCCACAGTGGCTGTTCCAGTTGACATTTCCACTGACAGTGAATGAGAGTTCCTTTTTCTCCACAACCTCTCCAATATTTGTTATTGCTTGTCTTACTGATAACAGCCATTCCAACAGGGGTAAGGTGGTATCTCATTGTAATTTTGATTAGCATTTCCCTAATAGACAGTGAAGTTGAACATCTTTGCATAATTCTGTTGGCCATTTGTATGTCTTCATGGGAGAGGTGTCTGTTCAGGTCATTTTTTCATTTTATAATTGGACTGTTTGTTGGCATTGAGTTGTATGAGTTCTTTATAAATTGTGCATATGAATGCCTTGTCAAAGGCTTTGTTTGTAAATATCATCTCCCTTTAGTTGGTTGACTTTTTGTTATGCTGGTTGTTTCTTTTGCTGTACAGAAGCTTTTTAGTTTGATAGAGTCCCATTCATTTGTTTTTGGATTTACTTCCCTTGCCTTTGGGGTCAAAGTCATAAAATCTTCTCCAAGACCAAGGCCCATATGTTTAGTACCTATGTTTTCTTCTGTGTAATTTATAGTTTTAGGTCTTATATTTACGTCTTTGATCCATTTTGAATCAATTTTTGTACTTGGGGACAAACTATAGTCTAGTTTCATTTTTTTTTTTTTTTTTGCATGTGGCTTTCCAGTTTTCCCATTACCATTTATTGTCCAGGTTTTCTTTTCTCCATTGTGTGCTTTTAGCTCCTTTGTCAAAAATTATTTGCCCACATACATGTGATTTTACTTCTGGGCTCTCAATTCTGTTCCATAGGTTTGTGTGTCTGTTTTTTTGCCAATACCATGCTGTTCTGATTATTGTAACTCTGTAGTTAATTTGAGGTCAGGTAATGTCATATCCAGCTTCATTCTTTTTCTCAGAATTCCTTTGGTTATTCAGGGTCTTTTGTGATTCCACACAAATGTGATGATTTTTCTGTTCTTTTTCTTTAAAACGTGACATTGAAATTTTGATAGGGGTTGCATTACATCTGTATATTGCTCTGGGAAATGTGGACATTTTAACTACATTGATTCTTTCAATTCATGAACACAGAATATCTTGTATTTCATTGTCTTTTTCGATATCTTTTAATGATGTTTTAGTATATAGATCACTCACACCCTTATTAAGTTTATTCCTCGGTATTTCATTCTTTTTGTTGCATTGCTTTTTTTATTTTTTAACTTTATTTTTATTGTTTACACTATTACAGATGTCTCCATTGTCGCTCCTTTTCCCACCTCCACCCAGAGGCAGATTAAGGTCAGTTGAGGCCCCTTAAAAAAGAGAGAGAAACAGGCAAAATAAAAATACATGTTTAAAAATACATATTTTTAAAACCGTAAATGAAAAGAGTACATATCCACAAACTTACATCCCTGAGTATTTGCATATATCCTAAGTTTGCACTGCAGAGAACCTTTGTAAGTACAAAGTAGCAAATATGATTCTCTTGCTCTGATTAGCGGTAGCGCAGCCGCGCGGGGCCTATGCAGCATAGTATGTGTATGGTATGCAGCGTAGTAATGAAATAATGTAAATAAGCAAATATAAACATACTATCAGGTTTTACCACTGACTGTAAACTTGTACATAATTAAAATTGCACATATGAAACCAAACTTGGTGTCATTAGAAAAAAGTATAAAGTTGGGGTTTTGCGAGGCCCTTCAGAAGTCGGGACCCAGGGTGCGCGCTTGGTGCGTCCGCCGTTAAATCCACCTCTGCCTCCCCCAGCCCTCACCCTGCCTTCCTCACCACACTGCTCTCTGTGTCTATAGATTAGGTATATATGTTCCTTGGCTAATCCCTTCACCCTCTTTCACCTTCTCTCCCTTACTTTTCTGAACTTTTATTGTTAGTATATTAGAATGCAGTGAATTTTTGTACATTGATTTTGTAACCTGCAACTTTACTATGTTTGCTTATTGGTTCTAACAATCTTTTGGTGAAATATTTAGGGGTTTCTATATAGAATTATGTGATCTGCAAAAACGTGGTATGTTTACTACTTCATTCCCATTTGGATGCATTTGATTTCTCCTTCTTGCCTAATTGCTCTGTATAGGACTTCTAAAACTATGTTGAATAAGAATGGTGAGAGTGGACATTTTCCCCACTGATTTTACAGAAAAAGCTTTCGGTTTTGTACCACTGACTGATATTAGCTGAAGGTTTGTCATGTATAGCCTGTATTATGTTGAGGTACTTTCCTTCCATAACCATTTTATTACGTGTTTTAATCATAAACAGATGTTGTATCTTATCAAATGCTTTTTTCTGCATCTATTAATAAGATTGTATGATTTTCTCTTTTGTTTTGTTAATGTGCTATATTGTACTGATTGAATTGTGTATCTTGAACCATCCTTGTGCCCCTGGAATAAACCTCACTCAATTGTGATGTATTACTTTTTCTTTTTCTTTTCATTATTTGCATTGTTTTTCTCCTGAAGATCTTTCTTTTATTATTGTTCAAGTACAGTTGTCTCCATTCCCCCCGCCAGTCTTCCCCACTCACCAACCCCCACCTCCCACCCTCAATCCTACTCCCATTTGGTTTGTCCGTGTGTCCTTTACACATGTTCCTTGACAGCCTTTCCCTTTCTTTTCCCTTTTATTCCCCTCCCCTCCAGTTGCAGTTAGTTTGTTCTTTATTTCCATGTCTCTGGTTCTATTTTGCTTCCTTGTTTGTTTTGTTGATTAGGTTCCACATATAGGTGGGATCATATGGTATTTGTCTTTCACCGCCTGGCTTATTTCACTTAGTGTAACACTCTCCAGGTCCATCCATGCTGTCACGAAGGGTAGGAGCTCCTTCTTCCTTTCTGCTCATAGTATTCCATTGTGTAAATGTAGCAGTTTTTTGATCCACTCATTTACTGATGGGCACTGAGGCTGCTTCCAGCACTCGGCTACTATAAATTGTGCAGCTATGAACACTGGGGTGCATAGGTTCCTTTGAATTGGTGTTTCAGGATTCTTAGGTATAATCTGAGCAGTGGAGTTACTGGGTCAAAAGGCAATTCCATCTTTAGTTTTTTGAGGAAATTCTAAACTGTTTTCCACAGTGGCTCCACCAATGCTTTAAATGTATTGTTGTGCTTGATTTGCTAATATTTCGTGCAGTATTTTTGCACCTGTGTTCATTGGAGATGTTGGCCTGTAGCTCTCTTTCATTGTTTTATCTTTTCCAGGCTTTAATATCAGTGTTAAGTTGGCCTCATTAAATGTGTTAGGAAGTATTGCCTCTTCTTCAATTTTTTTTGGACTAGTTTGAAAACTATAGCTATTAAATCTTTGAATATTTGGTAGGATTCACGAGTGAAGCCATCTGGTTCTGCACTTTTAGTATTGGGAAGGTTTTATTTTGTTAGTTGATTCAATTTCCCGACTGTGTATCAGTCCTTTACATTCTGCGGTTCTTCATGATTCAGTCTGGGAAGGTTATATATGTTTAGGAGCTTATCCATTTCTTCTAAGTTATTGAATTGAGTGGCATATAGTCTTTCATACTATTCTAGTATGATCTTTGTACATCTGTGATGCATGTGGTAACTTCTCTTTCATTTCTAATTTTAATTATATGAGTCTTTTTTTTCTCCTTAGGGAGTCTAGCCAAGTGTCTGTGTATTTTACTAATCTTTTCAAAGAACCAGCTCTTCATTATATTAATTTTTGGGGGTTTTTTGGCCTTACTTGATTGAATTCTGCTCTAATTTTTTCTTTCCTTTCTTTTGCGGACTTTGGTTTGCTTTTGTTCTGTTTTTACTACTTTTTAAGATGTAACATTAGGTTGTTTATTTGGGATTACTCTTTTCTGTCTTGAGGTAGGCCTGTAATGATATAAACTTCCCCCTTATTACTGCTTTTGCTGCATCCCAGAAATTTTGACATGTGTTGTTTTTCTCATTTGTCTCTCTATACCTTTTGATCTCACTTTTTTTTGACTCAGTCATTTTTTAGTAGTATGTGGTTTAATCTTCACATATTTGTGGGTTTATTTACTTCCTTTTTGCAACTGATTTCTAATTTCAAGGCATGTGGTCAGAGAATATGTTTAGTATGACTTCGGTCTTCTTAAATTTGTTGACGATAGTTTTGTGTTCCAATATATCCTAGAGAATATCCCATCTGCACTGGAGAAGAATGTATAATCTGATGTTCTAGGATAAAAGGCTCTGTAAATATCAATTACTATATGTCCCTTTAGTTTAATGTGTCATATAAGGCTATTTCTTCATTGATTTTCTGTTTGGATGAAAGAAAGAATTATCCAAAGAACATACATGCATGACCTATGGACACAAACAATGGTGTAGGTATTGCCCGGGGTGGGGGCTGGGTGGAGGTGGGCAAAGGGGGAAAAGTGGGGGCAAGTGTAATATCATAAAAAATAAAATATAATTTAAAAGTTTTAATTTTTTTGGTAAAGTACACCTTCTTTTTGGTTTTGTTTCTGAGTTCATTACCCTGCCTATCTGAGTTTTCTTTCATCTATCTCACTGAGTTTTTTTAGAACCTCATCCTTGAATTCTCTGTCCTTTAAATCACATTTCCATTTTTTTAGTTTATTTTTTGGATATTTTTCAGGTTTTTTTCTGTGCTGTCTTATTACCTTGGTCATTCATGGTATATGATGGATCCTTCTCTGTCTAGGCATCTGCGTATAAGTGGCACTTCTTTAGTACATTGATAAGACAAAGTCTTATTGGTTTCCAGCAGGTGGAATTAAATCACAAGATTTTTCACTCTCACTTCTCTGGTTTTTCGGCTCTCTGCAGGGTAGTGGAAAATGGCCTGTGTTTCTAGGGAATATGAGTCTACTTTGTGTTCATGTCACCTTGGTCTCACGGGACCAACCCCATGGTGGAACATGATGGGCAATGAGGTTCCAAATCCATGAAATCCTAGTGTTGTCTCCTGTAGCCTGACACTGCTGGTAGTGCAGCTGTGATGTGTAGGGGTTGAGCAGGGAACATTTGGTTGTTTCCTTTGTTGCTTTGCTCTCCCAGTAATGGTGACTGGCAGACCCTGCAGTGTCCTCTCTGTGTCATTACTTGCCCCTCAGATTAGTTACATTCTGCACCTGTTGCTCAGGGATGAAATGTTTCTGGTGTACCAGGCCTCAGGTTTTCAGATATGTTCTCTGCAGCCTGTCACTCACTGCTACAGCTTCTTCTGGGGCCTGCTGCTAGCTGGGGAGGAGGGGGGGTGGGGAAGGGAGGCAGCCAGTCTCCTTGGTTTTGTTTCTGTGCCTTTAATCCTGTTAGCTAGATATTAATGAAGAAAGGGAACAAAAGGAAATCAGGCATTATTAAGCATAATAAATTTGGGAGCATGAGCCTGCTTGCTTCACCAGGAAGTTACAGCTTCACACAGTGCCTAGGGAACCATCAGCCTGCTCCTCACAGATCACTGATGAGGGAGATAGAAAAGAGGGAAACGAGCACATGTTCAGGAGGAACCCAAATGGCAACCACAGCGACCTGTTAGTTTAGCCTGGGAAAGAAATGGATTGGTTAGAGAGTGGATCCAGTGTATACCTATGAAATCTTGGGAAACTCGTTATTTTGAAAAAGCACCTGGTCCTTCCCAAGCCCAAGATAATATAACCTAGTTAACAAAGCTCTCTCTCACACCCAGTAAAAATGTTCATGTGCACATTCTCTCATAGCAATCATGTGGCCTTATCAGTGGCACAGCTGGTAGCCAAGTGCAAATGCAGGCTTCAAGTTGGAGTCTAGATATAGCAGCAGAATGAAAGGTCACAGCTGGGAACAACATTAAGCTACCTGGATGGGGACTGAGACTGCTGATGACAGAACAGCAGCACAGAATCTTTGGATGCCAATCTTTGTTTTGGGCTTGACAAAGACAAGGCTGGACGTCTTCCACAGCAGGATAGATGGAAATGGGACACTGGGAGCCCAGCAGCAGCCTTCTAATCTTACCACACCGAAACCCCCACACATGGATCTCTCAGAATGCCATGAGTGAGATCCCATGAAAACAAACAAACAAACAAACGTGATTTCCACTGGCAGAAATCCCAATTGCCAGAGAACCGTGGCTGCACGTTTGAGTTCCATATGTCCCTTTACTGATCCCACTTCACTGGGATCAGCTGCAGGTCATACTACACACACCTGCAGGAATGCTCACTGAATCTCTTTGCTCCTCCCAGCTGAAGCGAGTGACAGCCACAACCTGATTCTTCCCCTCTCTGTGCTGAGTCCTACAGTGAGCTCCAGGCTGTGAACTCAGGGCTGCAGGGCTGCATTTTTAGCCTGTCACAACCCTTCTCCCTTTCTACCTCTCCTGTTTTCCCCCACTTGCCCGCCTTCAGATGTTTCAATGTGCGCATCTCTCAGCGATGTTTGTGTGTTGAGCAGGGAATTCTTTGTTGAATTATTGCTGTTCAAATTGTTTAAACTTCATGGGGAGAGATCAAGGGGATCTCTCAGGCCAGCATTCTTCTGATCTCATTTGATTTTTGATAATGATAAAATTTCCAAGTGGTGTAGGTGCTTTTTAAATTATGAAAATATAAAAAATCCAAGATATGTAGTTAGCGTTTCCAGTAACATACAAGCTCATTGGAATTATATACTGTTCTGATTGTTACTAACTACAAGGACGTTCACACCAGGTGTGAACATGTAAACTGATGCCAAACTCTCTGTAGAGCATGGTGATGATTAATCTCACTTAAGTAAACTCTCTGCAGGGTATTTTCTGTCATTCTACTATTTTATCCAAGTAATGTCACTTTGAGAAATGTGGCACAACTGTCCTTTCAGGGATGAGAGTATTGAGGTAGAAAAGTTAAGGGACCTGCCTCAGCTCATAGGTGGTCAAGGCTGGATGCAATTGATTTATATTATTTATATGTATAATACTCTTGGTATTCCCAAGGCAAAAAGTAGCAGATGAGTATAAGGACATAAATGAAAGATTTAAAAGGTAGAGGTGTCCCATTTTCTTCTCTCTAATAAGCACAGCTTACATTCACAGATGCTTTTCAAGTGTCATGTGCTCTCCAAAAACCTTTATATTCATTTTTAAATTGTTTTACTTGACTTCACATAGACACAGAAGTTTAACAAATTTACTACTTATAAAGAAGTTTTGTAAAATGCTTTTATTTTTTAAACTTTATTTTTATTGTTGACACTATTACAGATGTCCCCATTTCCCCTCTTTGCTCACCTCCCACCCAGCCCTCACTGCCACTCCCTTCAGGCCATTGCCACATTGTTGTCTGTGCCTGCGGGTCACGCATATGCGATCTTTGGCTAATGCCTTCACCTTCTTTTATCCAGTCCCTCCATCCCTTCTTTCCTCTGACAGCTGTCAGTCTGTTCCATGTATCCATGCTTCTTTCAATTTTGTCAGTCAGTTTATTTTGTTTGTTAGATTCCACATATAAGTGAGCGCATACGGCATTTGTCTTTCTCCGACTGGCTTATTTCACTTAGCGTAATGTTCTTCAGGTCTATTGTAAAAGGCTTTTAAAAAGCATCATCAGTGTTTTTGAGGAGCAGCATGTCACTCTCTAATTGTAAAACCTCCTGGTGGAGGTTGGTGTGTTAACGTTATCTCAGTACTGTTACACTTCTTAAATAATGTTCGATAGTATCTTTACTTGAAATTCATATGTGGAGGTTCACAAGGGCGTTTTCCTGGGACCTACTTTGCTCATTCAACAGCATGTTATGGAGGCGCTTTAATGGTCCTGCCTGCGGCCGCAGTCATTTTCCCATTACCGATGCCCATTATTGATGGGAGCATGGTTGCTGTTTGCTCATGTGAGGGGTGTTTTTCTATTCTGATATTCTGTGTCCTGATTATTTCTCTTACAAAAGCGTATAATCAGTTCACCAACCAGAGTCAGTGACAGTAATACAAATAGTCTGGTATCAGTTTACATAATGCTTTTCTTTTTCCTTTTTTTTTTTATTTTTGGTGTGTGGGATGTGCTTTAAACAACTGAGCCATTGATGTGAGGCCTCTTTCCTTGTTTTTCGATCCAGCCCTGGCCACTCAGCATCTCTCCTTCATCGTACCGCTCGGCGCCTCCTCTTGATCTGTCAGTCCGTTCCATGTGTCCCTGCCTCTGGTTTTATTTTGTTCATCAGTTCATTAAATTCTACATATGAGTGACATCACATGGTATTTGTCTTTCTCTGGCTGGCTTACTAATACTAGTAAGAGTATTACTACTAGAGAGTAGCATAATACTCTCCAGGCCCATCCATGCCATTACAAAAGGTAAGATTTCTTTCTTTTTTTACAGCCAGGTAGTGTTCCATTGTGTAAATGTACCACAGCTTTTTTATCCACTCATCTACTGATGGGCACTTAGGCTGTTTCCAAAACTTGGCTATGGTATGTATGTAACGCTGCAATGAACATAGGGATGCATATATTCTTTCTTATTGGTGTTTCAGGATTTCTAGGATGTATTCCCAGAAGTGAGATTGCTGGGTCAATGGCAGTTCCATTTTTAGTTTTTTGAGGAACTGCCATACTGTTTTCCTCAGGGGCTGCACCAGTCTGCATTCCCAACAACAGTGCACGAGGGTTCCCTTTTCTCCACATCCTTGCCGGCACTTGTTGTTTGTTGATTTATTGAAGATATTAGCCATTCTGGCAAGTGTGAGGTGATATCTCATTGTAGTTTTAATTTGAATCTGTGTGATGATTAGTGATATTGAGCATTTTTTATATGTCTAATGGCCAGTGGTATGTTCTTTTTGGAGAAGTGTCCAAACTAAAAAGATTCTGTGCAGCAAGAGAAACCATTAACAAAATGAAAAGGAAACCCACTGTATGGAAGAACATATTAGCCAATGATACATCTGATAAGGGGTTAATTTCCAAAATACATAAAGAACTTACACAACTCAACACCAGAAAGACAGTCTAACTGCAAATGGGAAAATGACCTGACAAGACACTTCAACTGCATTGGATTTATTGGAATACCAAAACACAAAAGAATCAAATGTGGAGAAAAAGATGTGGTAGCAGAATAGGAGGATATGTTGAGCACCTCCTCCCAGAACCAAATGGGGAATAAAACTAAACAGAAGACTAGGCATCTGAAATAAACCAAACACTACCCCAAAAAGAGGCTTTTAACTTAGGACAGGAAAAAGACACCACGACCCACAGGGAGGGCGAGGCTGGGACAGGGGCCGCCCGTTCACAAAGGCTCAGGCTGAGGCGGCAGCGTGGTTGTGCAGCTTCCCCACGGAAGGAGAAAAGTGGAGAACACACCCTGGCCCCCACGCAAGAGCACCAGTGCCAGGGTCAGGGGACCATGTAGCACCCAGAGATGAAAGGCCGTGGGGTTTGTCTCTGCTGGGGAGAGATGAGGCCTGCTGGAGACAAAACTATGTTTTTCTTTCTTAATTCTTAAAGCAGCCAAAGCACGGGTCTTGTGTTTGAAACCACTCAGTTTGGTCCCCAGCGGAGGGAAGGCAGCATGAACTGCAGTCTTGAGAGGAAAGTGTAATGTGGGAGGCACTGTCCCACAGTTCCCACATAGGGGAACAGCTGTGGGACTTTCTGTGCCAGGATATACCTGGATCCTGCAGCAGCCATCTTGCTTGAGAAGAGCAAGCCCCTCCCAGGGGAAAAGCAATTACTTTAGCCTGTGGAATATCACTTGCCCCACCCACCCTCCCCCTGCAATCCTGCTCCTTGCACCCTGAATCCGTTTTTTCCTTTTATTTGGTATGTTCAGTTTGTTGGCTTGTTTTGTGTGTTTTCCCTTTTATTCTTTCTTTTCTCCCATCCTGCATCTTAACTTCTGTGGAGGAGACAGCAGCATACATACTCCAAGGATGTCAGAGATGGGCTGCTGGGCACAGCCATACCACACACTCTCCCAGGAACCAGGCTGGCACTTCCCCCTCACAGGAGAGCCATAGAAATATCCTCCCAATTTCTGACAGACCCCAAGCCTGGATTCTGGAGGCCCCACCTTGCTGAGTACAGGAAAATAATCCCAAACAGACTCAGACTAGTGGCTCAGGGCTGGGGGAACATACCTACCCACTTTTCTGAAGTCTGAAAGGTTGCTGCCATGGGAGAACCAGGAGTCCCATCCCCATGGTCCCACCAGAAGCCCTCTCGGAAACAATCAGTTCTGTGACTGGTCTAAGGCTGATAGCAGGCCAGCATGCAGAGACAGGCAGAGGTGGATCTGGCAGATACTTGGGTTGTTTTCTGACATACTTTTGGACTCAGTGCTATTAAAACCCAGCTGTGCAGAGCAGCTTGACCCATCCTGGGCACAACCAAGCTCAGAGGAATCAGCCACAAACTGTGGATTGCTGGTAGCTCCGAACAGGCTGCCGAGGGCTAGACACAGACAGCATCTGACATGGGTGTACAACAGCCTCAGATGACATCAGAGCCATATCCAAAGGGAGGATCCAGTAGGCAAGTAATAATTTCCCCCTTTCCCTAATATTCCATTTCTCTTTCCACTTTTACTATTATCTGATCTTTTGTCATTGAAATTGCTGTTGAGATTGGAGGGGTTGCTTGATTTGGTTATCTTTTTTTGTGTTGTCTTGCTTTGTTCTGCCAGTACCTGTGCAAAAGCATACAAGATGTGGTGGGGGTTTAGCCTCTCGGTCAGCCAGCGGGAGGGGAGACCTCACCAATGAACAAGCCAACAATAACCAGGACACAAATATAGTAGTAGAATCCATATAACCCACACAGAAAGTATTCCTAGAGCATCCAGATCAGGAGATTAAGGAGCCTGCACCACTGAATACCAACTAGGTACCACAGGACTGCTACCACATAAGGCCACACCACAAGATAGGGAGTCATAGAAACAAACAAAAAAGATAGCTAAAATGGGGAGACAGAGAAACAAACTGCAAATGAAATAAAGTAAGGAATACCCAGAGAAAGAGCTAAATGAAATTAGGCAAGCAAATGATCACATATTGAGTTCAGAGTAATTATAAGGATGCTCAAGGAACTTAAAGAGAGCTACCTCAGCATGAAAAAGAGCGTACAAACTATGAATAGAAACCAGTTGGAAATGATGAATGCAGTATCTGAAATGAAGAATACACTAGAAGAAATTAAATCAGGGTAGACGAAGCAGAAGGTCAAATCAGTAAATGGAAGACAAGGTAGAAAAAAACACCTGGTTGTAGAAACAAAATGAAAAAAAGACAAAAATAATGAAAAGAGTTTAAGGGAACTTTGGGACAACATGAAATGTAACAATATTCATATCACAGTGATACCAGAAGAAGAAAAGGAGCAAGAAATAATGACAGAAAACTTCTCTAACTTGGTGAAGGGAAAAGTCACACAAGGTATGGAAGTACAGAGAGTCCCAATCAAGATGAACCTAAAGAGGCCTACACCGAGATGATACATCACAATTAAAATGGCAAAGTTTAAAAACAAAGAGAATTTTAAAGGCAGCAAGAGAGAAACAATTAGTTACATAGAAGGGCGCTCTGATAAGGCTGTCACTGATTTCTCAACAGAAACATTTCAGGTTGGAAGAGATTGGCATGAACTATTCAAAGTGAAAAAGTAAGAACCTGCAACTAAGACTACCCTCTCCAGAGAGGCTATCATTTAAAATTGAAGTGAAATAAAGAGCAACCCAGAAAAAATAAAGGTTGAAGAACATTTCCACCAAAGCAGCATTGCAAATGCTAAAGGGACTACTTTAAGAAGAAGAAAAATATATAGAGAAAGGAACACAGGTGCAACTATGGCAATAATAAGAACCTATCAATAATAACCTTAAATGTAATTGATTGATTGCTCCAATCAAAGAACATAAGGTAGCTGAATGGATTAAAAAACATGACCTGCATATGCTGCCCACAAGAGACCCACCTAAGAAGAAAAGATTTACACAGGCTGAAAGTGAAGGGACAGAAAAAAAAATGCCATGCTAATAGAGAGTCAAAAAAAAAATTGGGGGTAGCAATACTTCTGTCTGAAAAAATAGGCTTCAAAACAAAGACCATAATAAGAGACAAAGAGGACACTATATAATATATAAAGGTTCAGTCCAACAGGAGGATATAAGCCTTGTAAACACATATGCATCCAATATAGGAGCATCTAAATATATAAAGGATATCTAGGACTTTAAGAGAGAGATTCACAGCAATACAGTCATAGTAGGGGATTTTAACACCTCATTGTCAATAATGGACAGATCTTCCAGACAAAAAAACCAACAAGGATATGGCAGCATTAAATGACACATTAAATAAAAAGAATTTCATTGATGTCTACAGAACATTTCACCCCAAAGAAGTAAAATACATATTCTTCTCAAGAACACATGGATCACTCTGAAAGACAGACCACATGGTGGGACACAAAATAAGACTTAACAAATTCAAGAAAATCGAAATCATATCAAGAATCTTCTCAGATCATAATGGCCTAAATCTAGAAATCAACCTCAAAAAACCCAAAACATTCAAATACATGAAGCCTAAATAACATGTCATTAAATAATGAATGGGTTAAAAATGAGGTCAAAGATGAAATAAAAAGTACCTGGAAACAAGTGAAGATGAATACACAACAATCCCAAATCTATGGGACACAGCGAAAGCAGGCCTGCGAGGGAAGTTCAGAGCAATACAGGCCAACCTAAAGGAGGTGGAAGAATCTCAGATAAACAATCTAACCCTACACCTAAAAGTACTAGAAAAACAACAACAAACAACAGCTAAATCAAGTAGAAGGAAGGAAATAATCAAGATTAGAGCAGAAATAAATGACATAGAGGCTAAAAAAACAATTCAAACTATCAATGAATCCAGGAACTGGTTTTGTGAAAAGATAAACAAAATTGACAAACTTTTAACCAAACTCATCAAGAAAAAAAGAGAGAGGTCCCAAATAAATGAAATCAGAAATGAAAGGGGAGTAGTGACAATTGATTCCACAGAAATACAACGTATTATGATAAATTACTATGAACAACTATATGCTGAGAAATTGGACAACCTGGACAAAATGGATAAATTTGTAGAATCATACAATCTTCCAAGACTGAACCAGAAATAAGATGAACACCTAAACAGCCTGATAAAACTAATGAAAAATTGAAGCAGTAATCAAAAAAACAGGCACACAAAAGTCCTGAATAAGATGGCTTCAAGGTGAATCTTACCAAACACTCAAAGAAGAACTAATACCTCTCCTTCCCAACTATACGAAAAAATTCAAGAGGAGGGAACATTTGCAAACTGTTATTATGAGGCCAGTATTATCCTAATTCAAAAACAAGGGAAAGACACAGATAACAGAAAGAAAGAGATAACAGAAAGCCTGAACCGGTTGATAACAGCTGGTGAAATTGAAACAGTAATAAAAAAAACTCCCGACACATAAAAGCCCTGGACCAGATGGTTTCGCAGGAGAATTTTACAAAACATTTAAGGAAGAGCTTGCCCCTATCCTTCTCAAACTATTCCAAAAAGTCCAAGAAGAGGGAAGACTCCCAAACTCTTATTATGAGACCAGTATCATCCTAATCCCAAAACCAGATAAAGAAACAACAAAGAAAGAAAACAGGCCAATATCACTGATGAAAGTAGATACTAAAATCCTCAGTAAATATTGGCATGTCATATCCAGCAAAACATTGAAAAGATCATACACCAATCAAGTAGGATTCACCCCGAGGGGTGCAAGGATGCTATGATATTTACAAATCAATACACATAATATATCGCATAAACAAAAGATAAAAATCACATGGTCATATAAATAGATGCAGAAAAAGTATTTCATAAGGTACAGCAATCATTTATGATAAAAACACTCAGCAAAGTGGGAGAAGAGGGAGCACACCTCAGCATAATAAAGGCCACATATAAGAAACCTACTAATCATACTCAATGGGCAAAAATGAGTAAGCTAATCATACTCAATGGGCAAAAACAAAAAGCTTTTGGTACAAGATCAGGCACAAGACAAGGGTGTCCGCATTCACCACATCTATTCAACATAGTATTGGAACTTCTAGCCACAGCAGTCAGACAAGAAAAAGAAATAAAGGCCATCTAAATCAGAGAGGAGGAAATAGAACTGTCACTGGTTGCAGATGACATGATAGTGTACATAGAAAACCCTATAGACTCCACCAAAAAAGTACTCGACCTATTAAGTGAATTTTGCAAAGAAGCAGGATGCAAAGTCAATAGCCTGAAATCGAAGGCATTTTTGTACACCAACAATGTAATACTAGAATCAGAAATCAGGAAAAAAATCCCATTCATAATAGCAACAAGAAAAATAAATTACCTAGGAATAAACCTAACCAAGGAGATAAAAGACCTGTACTCAGAAAAGTACACAACACTGAAGATAGAAATTAAGAAAGACACAAATAAATGGAAGCACATACTATGTTCATGGATTGGAAGAATTAACATCATCAAAATGTCCATATTACCCAAGTGATTTATAGATTCAATGCAATCCTTATTAAAATACCAATGACATACCTCACAGATACAGAACAAACGTTTCAAAAATTTATATGGAACCATTCACAACCCTGAATAGCCACAGGAATTTTGAGAAAGAAGAACGAATTAGGAGGGATCACAATATCTGATATCGAACTATATTACAAGGCCACAGAAATAAAAATAGCCTGGTACTGTCATAAGAACAGACATATAGACCAGTGGAACACAACAGAGATTCCAGAAATAAACCCATGTCAATATGATCAGTTAATATATGACAAAGGGGGCAGAAGCATAAAATGGAGGAAAAATAGCCTCTTCAATAAATGGTGTTGGGAGATCTGGACAGCTACATGCAAAAAAAATGAAACTCGACCACCAACTTACACCACACACAAAAATAAACTAAAGATGGATAAAAGATGTAAATATAAGTCGTGACACCATAAAAGCCCTAGAGAAGAACATGGGCAGGAAAATTGCAGATATCCCACACAGGAATATTTTCATCAATATGTCCCCTAGAGCAAGGGATATAAAAGGAAAGAATAAACAAATGGAACTACATCAAATTAAAAAGCTTCCACATGGCTAAAGAAAACATCAGCAAAATGAAAAGGGGACCAACTGCATGGGAAAACATATTTGCCAATAATATGTCGGACAAGGGTTTGATCTCCAAAATATATAAAGAACTCACATGATTCCACTCCAGGAAGACAAATAATCCAAATAAAAACTGGGCAAAGGGCCTGAACAGACACTTCTCCAAGGAGGACATACACAGGGCCCAGAGACATATGAAAAAATTATTCAACATCACTAGCCATCAGAGAGATGCAAATTAAAACCACACTGAGATACCATTTCACACTGATAAGAATGGCCATCATTAATAAATCAACAAAGAACGAGTGCTGGTGAGATTGTGGGGAAAAGGGAGCCCTAGTGCACTGTTGGTGAGAATGCAGACTGGTGCAGCCACTGTGGGGAACAGTATGGATTTTCCTCAGAAAACTAAAAATGAAACTGCGTTTTGATCCTGCAATTCCACTGCTCAGATTATACCCTAAGAATCCTGAAACACCAATTCAAAAGAACCTATGCACCCCAATGTTCATAGCTGCACAATTTATAATAGCCGAGTGATGGAAGCAGCCTCAGGGCCCAACAGTAAATGAGTGGATCAGAAAGCTGTGGTACATTTACACAATGGAATACTATGCAGCAGAAAGAAAGAAAGAGAGTTACTACCCTTCAGGAAGCATGGATGGAACTGGAGAGCATTATGCTGAGTGAAATAAGCCAGCTGGTGAAAGGCAAATACTATACAATCTTACTTATATGTGGAATCTAATGAACAAAATGAACTGATGAACAAAATAGAATCAGAGGCAGGAACACATAGAATAGACTGACAGCTGTTAGAAACGAGGGGGCAGGGGGACTGAAAGAAAGAAGGCGAAGGGGTTAGTCAGAGAACACATATGCGTCACTCATAGACACAGGCACCAGTGTGGCAGTGGCCAGAGAGGATGGTGGAGTGCGGACGTCGGATATCTGTAATAGTGTGAACAATGAAAACAAAGCGAAAAACAGCACATTTTCATATATGTTACCCATACAGGTGAAAGTAGGCCGCTCTTATTTCTGTTTTCCTCGTTATGTTAAAACAAGTCATTAGAGTTGTCACAGTGGAGACTGTGAACCAGTGGTAGAAAACTGATATGATTTTTAAATGTCTTCAGATGTATGGAGAACACATGCATGTGTGCCTGACTGCCCACACACTCACACATGCACATGCTTAGAAGTGGGATAGTTTGATTTACTTTTAGAATAAAATTTTAGATCTGCTTGTGACTATCTACATGAAATTTGGCCAGTTATGTATGTCATCTTTATTTGGTTTTGGCTTTAACCTATAAAATTCTGTTAACTGGTTTCACCCCTATGTATTAAAGAAGAAGGAAAAAATTAAAATAAAGAAAAATTAAAGATAACATAAAGATGATGCCTGAACTATTAGACTCTTTTTATGGTTATACAAATCTGTACATATATTAAGCAATTAGCAGAAAAATCTGTCCCAAAAATAATATTAGTCAAAGCCTAGTTAAAATATTACTGTACCTTTTCCCTTTTAATGTCTTTCTAGATATAAAAATTTATTTTTGTAAAGACCTTTGATACTAAAAATTGTTACATAATTTTTTTGCATAATTTTATGCTATTCAACTACTAGAGACTTTTACTGTCTTTTGATGAGGACACTTTGTTATGTTTTAATAATATATTATTGCTCAGTTAGCTTCATGAGGAACCAAAGTATTTGAGATGGCACGGGGTCCAGGGTGAAAGACAATTATGGATTGACTGAAATAGGGAAGAAGGGCATTCAAATAAAATTAGATGCATGCCATGGTGACAGCTTCCATACAGCTAGAAAGATGCATAGGGGCACATTCAATGCAACCCGGATCATCAAAATAGGCACCCGTGAAACGGGTTGAGGTTAGACAACTTGGTGGTGTAAGGGGAAAAGCAGATAGGAGAGGAGATGCCCTTCGAAAGGCCTTGGAGGTGTGAAGAAAGAAGTTTCAGAGAGAAACTTTCATACTAGTATGGTGAGAAGTGAGAGCACGAAGTCAAAGTCCAGGCCACAAAGTCCCTGCAATGAAGTTGATTTTTGGTCTCATGAAAGGAAGGAGCACATGTAATTTTAAGTGAGGAGTTGTGCTAATCTTTGCATTTCCAAAAGGTTGTTGCTTCAGACAAATTGAAGTGTTTTTTAAAAAATTAAATTTATTGGGATGACAAGGTTTCAAGTGCTTGCTTCTGTCTTTGGAGTGCCTGTCATGGAGAACCATGAAATGTGGCTTTAGGGGGGCAGTGCTGCGAAGTTGCTGGAGTGAATGAAGCGCACTGCGAGAGGCTGGTGTTAAGTGCCTGCCCTTCGAGTGTGATCGCCAAGGCATCCATTTCAAAAGACACGCACCTCTAACGCACATGCTGCCAGCTACCGCACGCTGCCGCTAAAGGAGCAAGCAGATAAGAAACCAGGCCCCGACACCCATGAAGGACCCCTTTCAGGAAATTCTGAGCCACCTAGGTAACTGCTCGCGTGACCCTGCCTCCAGTTTCCTAGGCTCTCTTATTCTTGTGCTTCAGATTAGCCAACAACGAACAACCCAGCGCAAACCCATCTTCCCAGCCATGAAGCCCTTAATAAAGGCGGAGTCGTAGACTCTTAATCCCTCTCTTTACGCCCCGCCCCCAATTTTGCTGTGTGACTCCCAGGCATGCAGTGTACCCTCCAGTAAGGTGCATAATAATCTGCTCCTTAATGTCCCCGCCCAGTTTTCACTGAAGTCAGTACTGTTCATAATAAGTCACAGGGCAATCCAGCCACAACCATGGTGGGGGAGGGGCAGGGAGAGGCTGTGGGTCTAGGTGGGTGGCCCAGGCTCTTGGCCCTAGCATCACCACCCACAGGTTGTGGCCAACACAAGCACATCCTGCAGAGGTGAGCTGCGTGGAAGTTTCATAAAGCCGAGAGGCCCATTTTAACTGTTGGTCGCATTCTCACGTGCAGTTAGGCTAATGTGACCTATTTACCTTTTCTTCAGACTAAGCATCTGATGTGTTGTAAATGAGGTAAAAATGTTAACACATTTGAGAAGGCAGGTTGAAAGATTTAACTTACTTTGCAATAAATAGTCCCTGTTTTAATAACAGTTATATTACAATTACTTTACATTATAGAGGGCATGCCCTTCTGTAATTGAAGTCAAGGAACTGAGCTCTTTGCAGACATAAAGAATTTAGGTCCATGATGCCACGTGGTGTTTTAGTCTCTGGAAATGCAGGTCGTTTTGGACCATCTGAGTAACAACCTCTGCTGAACCTTTTTTTGGAAGAGACAGAAGGAAAGGTCGGGCTGCGGGGCTGCCCTTGATTGTCATTTTCTGGAGTGCGGCGGTCCCAGGGTTTGCTCAAAGAAGGTGTGCTCTGATCACCACCTCAGAGTCTAACAACTAAAACAAGTTCTTCTTTAAAAAAAGAAATCTGTAATGTCTTCTACTAACCTAAATGCCTTTGGTAAAGGAGAGAGAGAGAGAGAGAACAGAAAATGTGTATGAAAAAGTGCAACACTATGTAGAATTATACAAGTATCAACCCTCTAGCTTGTTATTCAAACTATGATGAATATTTTTGTAAATTCACCACATTATGTGCCGTTTTTTAACAACATCCTGGAAATTCCATCATTTCCTTACATGTCTGGGCTCTCTTTCTCCTTCATACTAAAAATAAAGGAGAAGAGGAATAAATAGATTTATTCTCCTTAATGATTACATTAACTTATATTAATTAAAATATTTACCGAAACCTTTATAATGAACGTAAGTATGTTCCAGTAGTAGATATACACCTTGAAATAGTTTCATGGAAACATTCACAAACAAAGTGATTTCAATGTACTGTTTAAAATAGACTTATGAAATTTTAGATGTGAAAATTCATTTAGATATTACCTAGTGCAAATTTTCAGTTTACAAATTATTGGTGGAAGTAATATGAACCAAAACAGAGCTCAGTTTTCTTATTTATGTTCCAAATACATCCTAAAATATGCCAATTAATGAAATTCTTAGACTCAGGGCAGTGAAGGTGAAGTAAAGAAAAATTTAATGAAACTTGATTTAGGTTAATTGTACAGTATGTGACTCTTCTAGGATATGTGGGTGGAAGTGTCTGGGTGGGTCAACATTTAATGTCCAGGGAGAGCCCGAAGGGCCCAGTGGGGCATCTTCCCAAGTCTCTATGCCTACCCAGTCTCCTCCACTGGGTTCATGACCCGCATTTCCTCCCATTCCCATTAATATTCTAAAGTCTCTAATCCTCAAAGGCCTTCTGTCCTCAATCTATATTTTCTTTTTCATTTTCAGTTCCCTTTTATCAGACTTTTCCTCATATGCTTCTACTTCTCTCATATAAATTTTTTCTCACATTAAATAATGTCTCCTCTTCAAATTATCCTTTTTGAATCTCTCAGGGTCATTGTCTTTATTTTATATTAACAACTGGCATAAAAGAATACAGAAAGACCAACTGCTCTAGCTAAGGTGGGGAGATTTTTCAGTTTCATATGAAATTGTAACATTGAGTCCTATTTTTAAATAAACAGAAAAAAAATTTAAAAGTTGGTAGCTTTTTATTTTGACTACCTTGAGAATAACACTACATTTGGTATATATATTAAGCAGTTATCCATATGTTATATTCTTGTTGCAGAAAATTTGGGTTCTTCCAACACATATTCATCATTAAAATAGGTGAAAGTACCTATTACATAGTAGTTATACAAATAAAAGAATTTGTCGTGATCTAAAAAGAAGTTATTCTCCCGTTTCAAAATTTGTCAAAGCCCTTTCTTAAGGCACTCAGCATTCTTCTATACCCAGATGTTAGATATGGGAACAAACATTTACTCTCACAATACTAACACAACATTTTAATTTCATGAAAATAAAAATTGCCATATTGTATTTGTGTGTCATTAAAACAAGCAAAGTTCTCTATTATTTAGTCTGACTTCTTTGAGAAGAGTTCTGCCATGAACAGGAACTAACAGAAGCTCACTTAGAACACCACACGTTACCGGGATATTTCCCAGGGAAAATCTCAGCAGCAAACATATTTCACACTAATTTACCCATTGCAAGTATAACATCGGGATAGACGCT
Source organism: Mormoops blainvillei (assembly GCA_004026545.1). Taxonomy (NCBI): domain Eukaryota; kingdom Metazoa; phylum Chordata; class Mammalia; order Chiroptera; family Mormoopidae; genus Mormoops; species Mormoops blainvillei. The sequence goes on from PVJD01003931.1 coordinate 143,824, forward strand.
GGCCACGTATGATTGAACATGACTGGGGAGCCTGCCCTCGGGAACCTGCTCTGCCCTGGAGCGCGTATCACTAGCTCTCACATATTACACATTGCCACATCGAGGCTGTTGACACTCCAGAGGCAAAGCTTGACGCGTTTCCACTGATGCAGTTGCTCGCCGAAGTGTCAAAATAGATCACTGCATTTCTTTACAATTTTATCAAATTCCATAGAACATATTTGAAAACTACTACTTGCTTAGAATTTTTTTAAATGATGTAAGGAATAGATATCAAAGATAACATTCAACATGGTAAATGATATCCAGTTAGTATATAAACCTGTATCAAAAATATGCCCAAACATAGTATTTCTAAAAAAGATTAATTAAAAATAAGGTCATGAGAAGGTAAAGGAAAAAGGAAATTACATTATTTCCTTTTTGATTTGAAGTCTGGAAATCCAAACTAATTTTGGTGGCAATGATGTGTATAAGGCAGGGAAAAACATGGATCTTGCATTAGACTGAACTTTATGGGGTGTAAAATTAAATTGGGGCTCTAGGGAAATGTCTCTATAGCATGATCTTTTAGAGGCAGAATAAAAACAGGGGTGGGGAGGCAGGGAAGCAGGGACTGTAACTGATAACCTTTTACAAAACCTAATGGTTGATTGTATTTCCAGCCAGTCCTCTCCCTCCTCACCATCAGTGACTTGGCTCTACCCTCCCTCCCCGGGTACCTCAGGGGTCCCCTCCTGGTCATCAGGCTGCAGACCTACCCCACACAACATAAAGCACAGCAACCAGGAGGTTTCTTCAATGAAAAAGTATTTCACATCACTGCATATCTTTACAGCTTAAAATACTTATTTAATAATTGCTTAATGAAAAACAAAACTGAAATATGCCATGTTCTGAGCCCTCACACATACCCAAGCGCACCTTGCCGTGCTGTCCCTGCTCCTTCAGGCCCACCCTGGGCTCTTCATGTCTCCAACTGTAAAAGGCTGTATGTATCTTGGAGCGATGCCTTCGGCTTCTGTGGTGGAACACGCCCCTTCAGTCCCCAAAAGAGCACAGGGAAGTAAACCTTTTAAAGAGCACAAAAGGAGTTCTTTTTTTGTTCCCTGAAGTTGATGCTATTCAATTTATAACATTTCGTTGTAGCAAAAATAAATCGGTTTTTAAAAAAGACAGTTTCCCTCTCCATATAGTTTAGCAGAAGCAAAATTAATCTCAAAGGAGGAATTAATGTCTTTTTCCTTCATCGGTAAATATTTTAATGAATGTTTTGATTAATTAAGACCAGACTCCAAGGTTTCGTCTGAGAAGAAAAAGTTAAAATGCACTGTGATAAACCTTGAATTAAGTAAGGTGCACAGGTGCTCCGTGGGGTAATGACATGTGACAGAGTGGGGGAAGGCCTGAGTCATAGTGAGAACCAAGACAATAGGGATTCTATGGTTACTGAGGAGGATGCAAGCTGGAGAAAAGTTAGAACAAAAGAATATAAAAGTTTATCATAAATTTCCTATAATCAGGGATGGTTATAAAACAGCAACAGATATGTGTAATTATATTTCTCTTAGGTCCTCTTTTAACTGTGTCCTTTTGGGTAAGTCATATGGTTCAGTTTTCTTTTTTTTATTCTTCTAAGTATTTTATTATGTTTAAAATTTAATCTCTATTATACTGTTTCCATTACCTTTTAATCCCCTTTTACTCCCTCCCCCCTGCAATCACCACACTGCTGTCTGTGTCCACAAGTCCTTTTCCCGTTTTGCTCAATCCCTCTATCCCCACCCCTCCCCTCCCTCCACTACTGCCACCCTGCTCTCCGTCTATGAGACTGTCCCCATCTTTCTTGTTAGTTCAGTTTATTCACTAGATTCCACATATGAGTGGAATCTTATGATATCTGCCTTTCTCTGATTGGCTTATTTCACTCAGCACAATGTTTTCTTTTCTGTAAAATAAACAAAGTATTTATTGAAGTTGTCATCTGTGAAGTATGGGCAAGGAAACAGCTAGAAAGCACTGGACCAAGTCACACAACTTATTGTCAGTAAAGTGGAGGTAACTGAAGGTTGGGGAGGTCTTATGCATCCGGAACACTGCTCACTTGATATCACTGCATTGCCATGATATTTATTTGAAAACTAAATTAGTAAATAAGGTTGTGTCTTTTCTGGATCGCCTGGATAAGGCAAGTTATTCGGGATGGTCTGGAGAAACAAGACTTTCAACCTCATCCTGCCAGGGGTCTTTGATCACAGCCCCGCCCACATCTTCCCCTTCTCTCCGGTCTTGGCCGTCTTCACAGCGGCCTTCACAGAAAACACTATCATGATTCTCCCCATCTACGTGGACATCCAGCTCCACACCCCCATGTACTTCCTTTTCTGCCAACTGCCCCTCATGGGCCTCAGGCTCACCTGCACCACTGTCCCCAACATGGCCTTCGGCTACTTGCCTGGCAGCAAGTCCATTTCTCTGGTCAGTTACGGAGCCCAGATATTCTTCTGCGCGTCCCTGCTTGGAGCTGAATGCTTCCTGTTGGTCATAATGGCCTACGGCTGCTGTGTGGCTATATGCCACCCTCTCTGATACACCACCCTCATGAGTGAGAAACTCTGCGTCCTCCTGACTGTTGTTTTCTGGATCTTGGGTTGTCTTGATGGCATCGTGCTTGCAGTAGCCCTGTCATTTTCTTACTGCAGGTCTGTGGACGTTCATCACTTTTTCTGTGATGTCGCTGCCCTTTTATCTTTATCTTGCACAGACACTTTTGCATTTGAAAGGCTGCTTTTCATCTGCTGTGTGGTGATGCTAATTTTCCCAGTTTTGGTTATCATTTTCCCAGTTTTGGTTATCGTCCCCATTCCAGGGTCCTGTGGGCATTATTCACAGGAGCTCTGTGGAAGGTCACGGCAAAGCCTTCACCACCTGCTCCTCCCACCTGTCCGTTGCTGGACTCTACTGTGGCACTTCCACATTCATGTACGTGAGACCAGCCTGGAAACGTACTCCAGGCCGGGAGAAGATGGTGTCAACTTTCTACACCACTTTAACTCTCATGCTGGACCCTCTCATCTACCGTCTCTGCAACAAAGAGGTGTCCAGGGGACTTCAAATATTATTGAGGAAAGAAAAATGAATGTAACTTCAAAAATTGTGAAGTGGCCACTCTGGTCAAAACTCCTTCATGGCATCTGGAATCCCTTGTCAATTTTTTATAAATTTAAAATATCTTTTAAGAGAAAAGCATTCAATCAGAACAGCAGGAAGAAAAAATGAGGAGAGGCTGAGGAGCCTCTGGGGCATCTTTAAATGTACCAACATCGAAATCACAGGGGTTCCAGAAGGACAAGAGGAAAATCAAGAAATTGAAAACTTATTTGAAAAGATAATGAAAGAAAACTTCCCTAATTTGGTGAAGGAAATAGACATGCAAGTACAGGGAGCACAGAGAGTCCCAAGCAAGATGGACCCAAAGAGGACCACACCCAGACACACCATAATCAAAATGCCAAAGATTAAATAGAAAGAGAGAGTCTTAAAAGCAGCAAGAGGAAAGCAGAGAGTTACCTACAGAGGAGTTCCCATAAGGCTGCCAGCTGACCTCTCAAAAGAAACTTTGCAGGCAAGAAGGGGTTGGCAAGAAGTATTCAAAATGATGAAAAGCAAAGACCTACAACCAAGATTACTCTATCCAGCAAAGCTATCATTTAGAATGGAAGAGCAGATAAAGTGCTTCCCAGACAAGGTAAAGCTAAAGGAGTTCATCATTACCAAGCCATTATTATATGAAATGTTAAAGAGATTTATTTAAGAAAAAGAAGATCAAAACAAGAACATTAAAATGGCAATAAATTCACAACTATCAATAATTGTATCCAAATAACAAACTAAACAAACGAGCAGAACAGGAACAGAATCATAGGTTTGGGGATCATTTGAAGAGTTATGAGTGAGACGGGGAGAGGAGGAGGATGGGGGAAAAGATGTAGGAATTAAGAAGCACAAATTAGATACAGAATAGGCAATACTTAAGATCAGTATAGGAAATGGAGAAGCCAAAGAACTTATATGCCTGACCCATGGACATGAACTAAGGCGGGGAATGCTGAAGGGATTGCAGGTATGGGGTGAAAGGGGAAAAAATGGGGGGGGGGGGGAATTGACAACTATAATAGCATATTCAGTAAAATATTTTTTAAAAAATAAATAAACTTCACTCATGTTTTTAAAAAGTGCCCAAGAGAAGAAAATCCCAATTGACTGATTAACCCATGATGAAATTATCATATTACATTAACTATATTTTCCATTTCATCTATCACATCTTCAAGTGGAGGCCTCATTGTTGTTATATTATAGGAGAACATGATGTAAAGGCGTTGGTCATTTTGTTTTTTGTAAACATTTTCAAAATGCCTAAACTTCCAATTTTCTGTATTGGTTTCTTCTACATATAGTTTCTATCCAGTTCTTAGTACAGTATTCAAAGGAAAATCAAATGCTAGGAAAATCAAATGCAAGGAAACTAATATACTCTAGGTCTAATAACATTAAAATCACAAACAAAATGTGAACATTTTACCTATATTCCAATGGTTACTGTAGACAGCTGAGGAGCACCAGGGAGTCACCTCCTTCAGCTAAGACCACACAGGGGGTGGTTCTTAAACTGAGCACATCGAAGGCTAGAGAGAGATAAATGGATAGGGTCTGAACATACCAAAAGCTAGCAGGATGATTGGATAGAGACAGAAAGTCCTCCCCTCCCTATTTCTGTAAGAACCCACTGGAGCAGGAAGGAGAGAAGGTGTTTGAGGCCAGACTCCACCATTCTCCCAGGAGGCGCCAGGCTGACAGCCAGCAAAACATACAAACAATTAGCCTGCTATAAAAAGGCAAATACTGTGTGATTCCAATTATATGAGCAATACACAGATGTCAAATTCAGAGACAGAGAGCAGGATGGTGGTTACCAGGAGATGAGAGGAAGGAAAAAGAGGAAATTGTTTAATGGGTACAGAGTTCCAGATTTGCAAGATGAAAACATTTTAAAAATGTTTCACAGCAACGTGAGTATACTTAACACCACTGAACTGTACACTAAACAAATTATTAAGATGGTCAATTTTAAGTTATGAATTTTTCTACCACAGTAGAAAAAATAATTAGGAAGGCAAAAACAAACAACAAACAAAAACCTGGTCCTCAATCTTTCAACCACAAGGAAGCGAATTCTGCCAACAATGTGCAGAAGCTTGGACCGGGACCCTGCACTTCGAAGGCATCTCGATTTTAGATTTATGAGATGCTGAACAGAGAACCCAGCTCAATAGTCCCTCCGCTCCGAGTCTGGACCCATGGAAACTGTGACATAATCAACACTTGCTGTTTTAAGCCACTAAATTTGTAATTATTTGTTACGTAGCATTAAGAAAACTAGTACAATCAGGAGGTAACATCATCTTTTAAAATGCGTATCAGATTGTGTGTCACTCTTGGCTCAGGTCCCTCATAAAACTTTTCGCTTCACTCGGAGTAAAACGTAAAGGCCTCACCGTGGCCGACAGACACTACGTGGTATCACGGCTCACATCCTCTCTGATCTTCTCCACCGCTTAGCGCTGCCCACTCTGCTCTAGCCACACTAGCTTCTTACCTGTTCCCTGAGCACAGGAAGAAGCCTCTGGGCTGGGCCTCTGCTGTCACTGCTTCCTGGGAGGCCTCCTGAAAGGCTCAGCCTCCGTTGCCTGCAAGGCCCTCTGTCCTCTCGCTCCAGTGAGGTCACTGCCCAGACGCATGTCCTTAGAGAGTCTCTCCAGACATCCTGTATACAACACACTTCCCTCCCTCGGTCACTCTCAATCCCCTCTCCTTCATTCAGTTTTGCTCTAAGATACTAATTGTGGTTATTTGTTCCACATCGTGGAACATGGGGAAAAAGCCCTGGCACTGCGTTATAGCAGGTGTTCAAGACACATCTGTTGAATGACTGCATCAGACAAATAAAAGGTGATGATGTCTTTTGTTTTATGAGTTTGAACTCACAGGGATCTAACATGAAATGGCAACAACAACAAAAAAAGGCAAAGAAAAACATGTCTCAGCTCAACTGTAGGTTTGTTATATGACAATGTTACAGTTTGTTATAGGACAATTTGGTTGAGAGGTCGCTATTGAACTTCTGCTGAAGGGTTCGAGAAAGACATGACGTCCAGCCGAAAGCTGCCTGACCTTTCACAGCTCGAGGACCCCCGGAA